>PVIU01015902.1:0-46705 GCA_004026605.1 Ondatra zibethicus
AAAACAAAACAATGTATGGAAAAAAAAAAAAAAAAAGAACCTCCTTCAATTTCCGTGTTATCTGTCTGAGAATGTGGCCTCTGAGTGATGACTGATTGTTTTCTCAGTCAAAGGGATGACCACACTTCGAGGTTAATGGGTATTTTGTGGAGAAAGCTACATTTTGAAAACTATTATAATCTGAAGATTATAAGAATATGATGTTTATTTTTGGTATTGTTGAATACATAATTAATAATATAGATGTAATCTCAAAAAATTGAAACTATACAACATTAACGAACCATAGTGATTAGGAAGGTTTAAAGCGGCAATTTCGGGAGCAAGCATACAGCAGGATTTAGTGCTCTAAAGAGATATGAGTGGGACATGGGTGGTAAGATATCACATGGATGTACCTCCAGTTGGCTCTAGAGGTGGCACTTGAGACCGATCAGACTTAAAGGTCATTTATCCTTTTAGCTTTTTGATGTAATTTCTTAGGTATCTACATCTTTCTAAATATAATAGCATTTGAAGGGATCTTTCAACTTTGGAAGTATACAATTCAGTCCACAAAACTTTGATTTTTTTGTTTTTCATTTTCTTGGTTCTATAATAAGCTTGATCCATAAAAGAACAATGTGCTAAAATCTGTGTTCTCTGACTATGACATTACTGACAGGTACTGGTATATATGTAGGTTACAAGATCAAGAATCTTTAGAGTTATGTACTTGGAGAACATAATAGAAGACTAGCCTTTCCTCTCTTTCTATGCTATATAGCTGATAAAATGAGAAAGAGACAAGAGACAGAGAGACAAGACAGAGTCAAGGACAGCAAGACAGAAATGGCACTAGTAGTTGAAATTTCCAGACAAATTGATTCAAAGATGAGTACAATCTTCATTGTAAATAAAAGTATTTCAGTATCAACAAAGTTTTCAATGATAAGAAATCACAATTTGTAACTTTATTCTGACATCCTATATGTTTTGAAACTATATCAATTTTGTGAGTTTATGCAAAAATATTTATACTTTACACTGAATATTTTGCACTCTTTAATTTCCTAAAATAAGGAACAGAATTTTTTTATTTGTTTCACTGTATATTTTACTAGCAGTAAATTGTTCCTATAAAATTATGCACAGTGCATAGTGAGATGTATAGCAAGGGAGGAGATGCTTTCTAAGAATGGTTGCTAATCAGAATTATTTTATCTTCGTTCAGAAATTCATAGTATGAGGGAAGCATTTACAATCCAAAAGCAAATGGTGCATAAAATATTTTATGAATCTAGTCCTCACTGTATAATCTAACTCATGGGGAGTAATTAAACACTAAACAGACTCAAGGTATGTATTTGTCATTTTTATTGGCACAAAAACAATTAAGGCAATTTTAATGAATGGCTTAATTATACACAAGTAATTATGTATATTTCAAAGTTAAAAGAACCAAAACAGAATCTCTGTATGAAAATAATAAGACTTTTAAGCTGTAATAAAAAGACTTAGATTTGGTAATGAGATTTTTTTTCCTGTGATAGTTTTATTCTGGTAAGGTTACAAAGAGTGGTTAACTTATATATAACACCTAGTGAATAAACCATTTCATAAAATACAAATATGATGCTTTTAAAAGCAAGTGATATTTCTAGGAAAAAATAAAATAACACCAGAAAATGAATTAATTAGAATATTTAAAAATTTTTCTAAAAATTTTATATTCCACTCTTTAGATTTTGGCATGATCATTTGCAAATATATACATGCTCATACAAAATAGTTTTATGTAACAAATGTGTTAAAATTCAAAGAACATCCTACTATTAGAAATCGAGTACTTTACTAAACATAAAAGTAATACATGTGAGGCAACCTGGAGAAAAATGAAGAAAAAAAATATTACGATGAAATACATAAATTCAAAAATGGTCAGAGTTCCTAGAATACAAAGAAAGTGATGAAGAAAGAGCAGGAAAGCGAAGACAGTATCGACTATGAATCTAAGGGGAAACCTCAAACGATGTGTTGTCAGTATCAACTAACCTTATTTTCCTTTCAATGAAAACAAATCACTTTGGTGGGTACCAACACATCTCAGACATTTACCAGATCAGATTTTGATAAAATAGATTTCAGGAGTTTAGAGGCTTCCCCATCATCTCTTTTTTTTTGTAAATAGAATCAGAGAACAATAAATCACATGCTAATCTTAGGAGACTTTATTGTAATCCCATAGAAAGAAATTTACTGTGTTACATGAATATTTCTAATGTCTTTGAGTTTTATACTTGTAAATATAATGTTGGGATTTAGGTTGGGGAGATTATTGTAAGGAAATTTAAAACGTTAACCTATAGGTTTCAACATAATCTTATTTTATGAAAAATTCACCAAGAATTTTACTAGTTTCTTTCTTATACATAATTTAAGCTCTGCTTCAGAATATATACAGAGAGGAAAGGTGAAAAATATAAACCAATAAGAACAATGAGAAATCAATTGGAAACACAACAAACTCCGAATGAATGTGATTACTGGATGTGTCAAGTTTGGGAAAAAAAAACAGTGCAGGTTACAAAATAAACAGGATGATTCAAGTCAATCATTTAGAGATCAACTGTGGGAGTCTAAAACAAAATGGAGTGTACTGGATAAAATCACTGGAAATAATTGAAAATAATGGAAGCTTAGGTATAGTAAATATGCTGTACAACACTTTAAGACATTGGCACTTACAGAAACTGATTGAAATTCTAACTCATGTAGAGGAAGCAAAGTCACAATAGGGAAGAAATGACAGTACTACCATTGGGATGAATGTTGCTTATCTACCAGTGTAACTGTCATCTCTCTACCTACCTATCTGTCTGTCTGTCTATCTATCTATCTATCTATCTATCTATCTATCTATCTATCTATGTATCATCTAACCCATCTGTCTATTTTTCAATGTATCATGACATGTCTTCATTTATAGTTATTCCTTTTATAGTAAGTTTTTAATGCTACTATTACTAATATTAATAGTAATAATTATCCATACAGTGATCTAAATGTTAAAAGTACAGGACATGCACAGTTTTCTTCATATCATTTTGGACTCTGAATACAATAAGAACAGTTCCAATTTATTTATAAGTATCAAATTGTAGTATTATAATGCTCATACAAGTATTAAATATTATATCTTTTAAAATCCCATATCAACTGAACCAAACCCACAAGTGTGGAGTGGCACAGGTATCGGAGCTAAAAATATAAAGACAGAAAACTAGGATCAGGAAATCCGCATGAGCTAATAAATCATAGTAACAAGTTTAAGAAGGACAGCATCTCATATGCTGTTTGCAGAGAGAAACAACTGGGATGACATCAACAGAAAGCTAATCAAGTAAAGTTACAGAAAAGGAACAGAGGATATCTCAAGTACATCACAGAACAAATAGACAGAGGCTTTGGAATTGAAAATCACAGTCCTTAGCAGAGATGACTAAAACTGCTTCTTCGAAGGACCCTGGCCCCAGGCCATTGCTAGACTTGCCAAGCCAATTCTTTGTTTTAGACATGGAACAAGGAACTTTTTATCCATACATCAAGGGTCTCTGAGCGAAGCCCAGAATATTTAATCCCACAATCAGCCTCTCATAAATGACTAATTTTTCAGTTAATGAGTGTCAGTAACTTTTCAGAGGAGTGAATAGCATGTTTTTTTATATATAGTATCAACACTCTTAAAGTTATGATCTTATTTGTTTGAGACCTTTCTTTTTTTATTTGAAGTAAATTAAAACAAGGAATATGAGTAAAGTTTCAAAGGGATGGGTAAACTATAGAAATTATACTGGTCTATCTCCTAATTAGTCAGATGGAATCACACTAAAGAAAATAATAAGAGCATTATAAAACATATTCCCAAAGTGGGGAAAACAATGTAATACTGGTTACATAGATTAGAAGGAAGAAATGCTATCAGCCGTATAAATTTGTGTGAACATTTGATATTTTTATACCAATCTTAAAGATTTACTACCATCCTAATCTTATTTACCATTCATCTCCCCCAGCTTTCAATATTATTTTAGCAGAAAAAAAAACCTTCTTAAAATAAGATGTTGACAGTAATCCTCCCAATCCCCTACACAATTGAGATGATTCTATAAAGAGAGTCAGTCTGTAAACTGGTTGCTTAAGTATAACCAACTTCAGAATCACAAAGAATAGTAAATGAAGAAACAAGGGGCAGGTGCTTTCAGCATTCAAAAGAAGACATAGCAACTCTAATTTTATTGCACTTGCTTTGCTTTGGATCATGGTCCATGCTCCCTAGATACCCATGTTGGTACTTTGCTCCCCATGAATGGATTATCGTTTTAGGTAGATATTAAGAGGTGAATTTTGATTTATGATCATGAGATAATTAGAGGCACTACACTCTGGAGTAAACATTAGTTCTTGGGAGGGAGTTCTCTGGATAAATAATTGTTAAAGTATAGAGCTTAACCTCCATCCTAAGGCTGTGGTTCTTATGTGGCCATGTGATCTCTTTTTGTAAAAAATAATGTTTATTATGCTGTCGTCACGAATGCCATCACTAGAGGCCAAAGACCTGCGAACATGGCATTTGGGGGGTTTCGTTTCTAAATCCTCCAGTAAATAACTCCCATTTCTTTAAGAAGTCATGTTTTCAATATATTTTTTCATCACAACAAAATGGAGTGATGTAGTGTTTAAATCTTATAAGTCTATTTTCTCTACAACTGCTGGCAATATCTTATTGCTTTATTTCAATTGTAAATGCTTAAAGATCCTGTTTGCAGTCACTTTTACTATATCAATTTCAGTGCTATCTTAAAAATACCAATAATCAAAAGCATAAACATATTTGATACCTTTACTTTAAACAACAATACTATGGGACTGTGAAAAAAATCAGCAAATGATGCTGCCAAAGAATTCCAGTGATTTTTCAAGTTTTGACTCAGAGATTCAGCATATATCATGGCTCCCTCTGAGTTCTGTATTAAATCACTCTGTGACCTTCACCTTGAGCAAGTTACTTGGTTTTTCTTGTTTCACAGTTTTTCTTTTCAATAAATTAAAAAGAAAAGAATTAATGGGAAAGGGATTACTAATCCTTATCACTCTAGAATATTATGGAGGGCATTAAGTAGTACAGTTAGAGCTCTCCATGCCTCATATAGAAAATCGTCTTTTAAAGACTTATATGATTTTTGTATTGATGGCATTTTAACCTTGTTGTTGTGTGACTCCTGTGAGTTTAGATCCCTGTGATTGGCAATTTGTTTGGTACATGGATGAATTCTGGACCCACTAAACTTCCCATTTGTAAGTCAATATAAGTAAATGTGACCTTCAGCTCTTTAAAGATGAAATGAGACAGCCTTAATGTTAACCCATTGTGTCATCTAACTAGTCTCCCTTGCAGATAGGAAAATATTTTTTTTTATTTTACTGAATTTAAATGTGTGGTAAATAAAGGACATTATTCATAACATAACAAATACATTTCTGATTAAACTTTAATGCTATTACATTCTATTTAATATTGTGTACTTCCAAAAAATTAGACTGAAAACATAAAATTAATATGCTCCCACATGCACAAGCTAGAGAAATGTATCCTCAGTAGCATGCTCTTTCAGTAAAATTCTTATCACACTGGGAAATAATGAACCCTGACACTCAAACCTCAACTACTTAAAGATCCTCAAAAATGAAACATTACTGATATGTTTGGCAAAATTATATATAAGGCACACATAATATATAATTTATATTACTAACCCATGTATATTCTACTTTTTCTAATATTTACTGATTAGATAAATTAAAAGGAAGATTTAGTTGTGCATTATTTAATAAGTAGAAATAATATAAAAAGCAGGTGGAAAGCTATAACAAATTTATCCAAAGCTAAGGAATGGGGTAGGATAGCCTCCTACCATATGCAAGGGCCTCGGTTCCATTCACAACATCACAAGAGGAAAAAGATGAGACAAAACTATGCCTTATGTTAGCATGCACAAGATATAATAAATGGAAGATTAAAAGCCATAATGGCTTAAAGAATTACATGTACCAGTAATTTTAAATAAAATCTCACACTTAAATAAGAGTACTAAAAATAAAAATTGCATTTTAAGCTTAAAGAATACATATTAGAGAAGATATTTAAAGATACAATAACAGTGATTATGCATTGAACATGATTATTTTAAAGACAGTTGTACATAGTCAAACTTTATTAGTAGTACAAATCTATAAGATTTTTTACTCTTTTTATATTATAATTAGAAAACTGATGCTAAAATGAATATCTTCTTTTTATTTTCATAATACTTTAAATTAAAGTAAAAGTTAAGCTGAGATTTTAAATTAAAGATATTGCTTCAGACCTGCTCTTTTCTCAGACTTTTCATCTATAAACATTATTTTCATCTGGGTGAACCCCTCTTATAAAATTTACAATAATTCTGAACTTTGTGATGACCTAAAAAATAAGTGTAGTCTAAGATTACATCCTGTGGCTCAGACATTCTACCTTTCTGTGCTGTGGATATGATATGCTCTTATCACTATTATCCTTCTACAGTTATCTCTGATCATGGTAGAACTCATTGTTTGTTTCCACAATAGTAAAATTGATCAAATCTGTACAGCAATTGTAGTAGCTTATCACAATGTTCCATAAATATATTTTTGCCAGTTTAATTGTAAAAAGTTCAATTCATTTCTTTGTATGTTTTTCTTTTTATCATCCATTTAAATGATTGTATCTACCTATTTAGAAATACACAGGAGTGTGCGTGTAGATCAATAATCAATGAATGAAAGAGAGAAAAGGCCATGAAATTGAAAGGGAGCAAGGAGGTGATACAGGAGAATTTGGAGGGAGAAAAGGAAAGTGAGGAATGAGGTAATTAGAATATCAAAAAATTAAAATAAATTGTGAAAATACTTTGTATATGACGGCTGTTGCTTGCATTTTCAAGCAATAAATCAGTTAGACGGAGACAACCAGGTAACCAAGTTTACTCATACATACAAGAGATTCACTATATACATTGTTTCATTGAACAAAAGCAAGTGGTAGCATTTGGAAGTCTTAAACCAGACTGGATATGTGAAAATCAGTGACATTTTATTCCATTTTTCTTTATTTATCCTCTGAGTACAAAGAAGTTATCCAGTAGGGCAGTTTGCCCTTGCCGAATGACTTAGGTGACTTCAAGGTGGTTCCGATGAAAGCTTTCAACTTTTCTATAAAGTAAACATGATGGGCTTTCTGCTAGTAATAATGGCTGATATTGTCCTTTAAAGGTCACTGCCAATTGTGTAATCTGAATCTGCAGCATGGCATTACTATGACTTTCCAATGTATGCAACTCAGAATCACACCCAATAGTTCTAACTTCTTCACATCTTTCTCTCTTGCATCGTATCCACTGGTAACCAGATGCCTCACTTTGCTTACTATTGCTATGAGAAATACAATGCTCAAAACCACTTGGGTAGAAAGGGGTTTATTTGACTTAAAGATTACAGTTCCTCATCATAGAAAGCTGTGCCAGGAGCTGAAGGCAGAAACCTGGAGGTAATTTCGGAGGCACTGACCATATGGAAACAATCTTACCCAAATCTTACTCAATTATTCTTCAAGGCTCCTTCAGCTTTTATTTTTAAAAATTAAAATATACTTATATTATTTTCTTCACATTCCACTCTCTCCTACACTACCTATGTACTCTTGCCTGGTGCAGGAGAATTGTCTGTATTCTGTCAATAATGATTTAAATAAACACTGATTGGCCATTAACCAGGCAGGAAGTATAGGCGGGTCAACCAGACAGGAAAGAGAGGTGGGGCGATGAGATCAGGAGAATGCTGGGAAGGAGGAAACCCACTCCTCCTCACTCCTGAAGAAGCAGGATGTGACCTGCCCTCCTGAAAAAGGTACCAAGCCATATGGCTAACATAGATAAGAATAATGGGTTATATAAGTTATAAGAGCTAATACGAAGCCTGAGCTAATGGGCCAATAAGTTTATCATTAATATAGACTCCTCTGTGTGATTTTCTCTGGGACTAAACAGCTGGGGGACAAGGCAGGACAGAAACCCCAACAACTAACCAGGCCCTCATGTTACATTTTCCTCTCAAATGTATGGCCTCCTCTTCTTTAATGATTGCTGTTACATATATATGTAAATTAATAAATATATAGATACCATCTGATCATTACTTTTTTTGCTAATATCTGAACCACCTCCCCAGGCACAATACCACCCATAGTGGTCTATTCCTTCCCATATCAATCATTAATTAAGAAAGTGTTCCACAGACTTACCCACAGGGCAACCTGATAGAGATATTTTCTTTAATCAGCACAGTAGAAAAACATTTGTTTAAGTTGGGATTCCTTGCATTATGGTTGCAAAGTTGATATAATTATCCAATTTATGACTCATTTAAGGCGTCTCTGTGAAAAGATTTTAAGACACATTACTAGTTAGTATTTTATTGGCACAAACATTCTCTATTAGTGCATCAATACACAGGCAAGGTTTCAGTGTTGAGACACACATTTTTCACTGCAAATTAACTCTTATTAGACATACCCAAAACCCGACAAAATAGTTTTACCCAGACTTATATTAGACCATATTTTTGCAGAAATTTTAATTACCATCTAGATGCAATTGGTAGACATAAAAATAATATAATCTTCAAATCACAAAGTTTCAACAAACAGGGTATGTTTCTACCTCTGTCATGGCCAACAAGTGTTCATTTCAACATTCTTCTTCCCCAAATCTCTATTCCAACCATCAGTTCATGAATCTATTTTCTCATACTCATTATCCAAGTATCTTTCAAGTATAATCTCAGTCCAAAATTACATGTTAGCACTTATAATCATTAGGGAGAAAAAACATAGAAAATACTTCTGGGAATCTTGAGGTAAAACACATTACTGCTGAAAAACTGTTGTGCCAAAGAGTGTTAGAAGATCCTGATTCTGTAGTCCCCAGAGCCTGTTTGCCCTTTACCATGTGGCAATGTTTTATTTATCTCTGAACATATGGAACTTTCAAAGTATTCTAAGAACATGGTGTGAGGCCATTCAGTTCTCATGAGACAATATATAAAAGTTACAGTGAATAAAAAAGAATAAAACTTTCTAAATCTTGAATATTTTGAGAGCTGATTCAAGGTTAATGTTTTATAAAAGAAATTGATGAATTAAGAGACAATATATAAAAGTTACAGTGAATAAAAAAGAATAAAACTTTCTAAATCTTGAATATTTTGAGAGCTGATTCAAGGTTAATGTTTTATAAACGAAATTGATGAATTAATAGAGATAATATTTTACATTTTACAGTCTTCATCCATAAATCAACAAAACAAGGAAAATCTGTTGCATGAAGTTTGAGCCCTGAATAAGGAAAACATATCATTATAACACATGAGTTCATGGACAGTACTTCCCATAGATCTGGAATGTACAAAAATGCTTCATATTATCTTTTATCTTTTTTTCTTGATTTGAGGGTAAGAGAACAATGAATTGGACCTAAGCCCTGTACTAGGTAGGAAGTACTCTACTGCTGAGCTGTACTTTCATTTCTCTGAACACATGTTGTCCACTCTCTTTGAAAGGTGTGTCAATGGAAGAGAGTGTCTCTTGTTTCTATTTATCAAATCCAATATGTTTTTCTCATAAATGAAGCTTGCCACCAGTTAACATGTTGCAAGTAGTTCATTGAGTACAAATGGACAATGGAGGAAATTCCTTTTAACTGAGGTCTCTTACCTACAGTTCTGGTGATATTTATTCAATCACTGTCCTATAAGAATTATCTTCCAATTATCTGATGATTTGGAAATGAGGAAAAGTTCTCTTTGAAATGGGCTAACTTTCTGTAAATCTGTTGGGTAAATGAGCATTTTAAATGCCATATTCTGTAGTCTTTGAAAGGTTTGAAGAATACCTACCTATTTGAAATAAATGTCTGTACATCTATAATATCTAACTAACATGACTACAAGCTTGACTATATTAGATGACTCTCTATCTATATTTTTAATTATACATTACATTTTAAATGAGATGCACAATCATAAATACCTTAATCAAGAACAGAAATATATATATATGCACTATATAACAAAATTGACCTTAATTTTTTATCAATAAACCAAGATCCATACCAATGCAAATCTCTATAGCATATCCCCCTTTAAATAAAGAAACATTTAAAAACAATATTTGGGATATGGGTGTAATCCTGTCCAAATGTCTTCTTGCTGTTTATTGGGTGAAATAATTTTTTGAGGGGTGTTAAAGGCAACCTTTCAGGGGGTTTTGTTCTATCAGACCACAACAGTCTGGAAGCAATCCACATCCTCTGTGAAACAAAAGAAGAATCTCTTTTCCAAAGCAACATATCCTTACATGCTGGTTTAGCTTAGCAGCCCATACAATGAAATGTCTCTCTATACTTACCTCCTTCACAGTCAAAAAATTCAAAGAAAGCACAATAATATAAATAATCCAGACTCTTGGTGTATATTCCATCTTTAAATGGCTTAATTTTTTATTCTGTCACTTTAAAGTCTTTACCTTTTTTAAAGCATTAACTTTATTTTATGACTCTCTCTACTGTTTTTCTTCTCTCTTTTAAGCCTACACACATTTATCCAACACTATGCCTCATCTGGATTTGCCTTTATTGAATATTTGTAATTCTTTACTGTCTAAGAGAGCTTTTTAAAATGCTAAGCACATCTTAAAAAATTTACCTGTGCCTTTTCTAGAAGAAATATGGCACTGTCTGCTTGCCCCACCCAGTCCAACATGACAGATCCATTCTGTTCACTGCCTCTGAGCAGTGCATACCACCCCAGTTCCAAGAATGTGATGGGTCTATATTGAGCCATTAAGCAGTTGTAGCAGTCTGCTCACAGACCCCATTTAGATACTCTATAGCCAGACCTCCAGAAAGAGTCAAAGAGTTTGCACTGGCAGCGTGGCCCAGAAAGCTGGCATTTCAAAATGGCACAGCTTTCTTTTTTCTTTTGCTACCACTGAATCAGGAAAACCTCTCTTAAAGGACCTGCTGCATGCCACCAGCAAACAGCAAGCAGCTGTGTTAAACTCTGTATTCTTGTGTCTAGAATTCCTTTTCAAACTCTCTCAAGTTTTAAGTGGATTTTAGTTAACCACTTGGGTGCCAATCTGCTGAAGGAGGTTGCTTGGTTCCCAGCTCCTGGCTAGCTTAGACCAGAAATAATCACACAGAAACTGTATTATTTAAATCACTGCTTGGCCCATTAACTCTAGCTTCTTATTGGCTAACTCTTAAATATAAATTTAACCCACCTCCATTAATCTGTGTATCACCAAATGACAGTGGCTTACTGGCTAATGTTTTGGCATGTCTGTCTCTGGTGGTTCCATGGCATCTCTCTAACTCTGCCTTTCTTTTCCCATTCTATAGGCCAAGCCAGTTCTTTATTCATTAACCAATAAAAGCAACACACAGACAGAAGGACCTCCCACCCCATCTATTCATTTTACTTGCTATTACTTGTCCTTACATAGCTGTTGGGATCATTTGTAGTCCTGGCCTCCAGCTCTTGTTGTCACTTCTGCTGATACTCCTGGCACTGCTGTGGCATCCCCCAGGCTGGGCACTGACTGGACCAGGGTAACATGCCTTTCACCACAGCCACCTAGCAAAGCTCTGCTCCAGCTGCCTTCTAGCCCCAGCTGCATTCATTCTGGGTCCAAACTGGTGCATGGAGTAGAGCAGAACTCAGGAAAGCAGGCTTGCTGCTCCAGAACCACTGAAGGAGCCCCACTTAAACAATCCTTTAGGGAATTGGGATGTCACCAACCTCTCTGGCTACTTCCTGCTGAGTGGGGGTGCTGCATTTTGGGGGTATTTTACTGCAACATTTCAGGAGGTCTCAGTGAATCAAACCACATGAATCTCGAATAAATCCTCAGGTTCTCATCCTCTGTGGAGACAAAAGTAGAACCTCTTTTCCAAAGCATCAAATCCTTAAACCCATATTTTAAAGTCAAAATACCTTTCTTAGAAGTTCCCAGAATCAAATATCTTTCTCCAGTCCAGAACACAAAAGACAACACAATCAACACAATACAAAAACCATACATCTGTACACATTTTATCTTTTTGAGGCCTTCAATTCACCCTCCTGCCTCCTGTTTCAGAGGATGTCCCATCTTAATTCCCCAATACCACCCTGTCCGCTTGACCCTCCTCAGCGGGAGCTCCATTTGTGGCACACAAGGCTTGTCTGCCCTCTATGTGCCACCATACCGTTCATGAACCACACAAGGAGCTGGAGATTGAAACACACAAACACACAGAGACAGACAGACAGACAGACAGACAGACAGGGATACAGGTCATCCTTGAAGACAGAATGCCCCAAGAATGCCCCGGGTTGTTGGTGTCTGGCACCTCCATTACTGGCGCAACCATGTGTGTAGGACGAAAGCAAACTCCTTTGTTTTGTTCAATGTTAGAGTCCCTACTTAACTGCGACCACCACCTTTCATTATTATAAGCCAGTGAGGCCGAGGGAGTTGGGTGTGAATCATTTTTTTGCTTTACATTTTCTCAATTTTCTACGGAAATTTCTTACTTCCCTACGTATTATTTCCTCTTCATCTACCGATGATTCCTCACTATCCTCTACAAACTTGAAATTATCAAACACCTCCCTAGCGACTGACTGTTCTCTGAATAAGGCAGAGAAGATACTGCTAACAATTCCCATCTTAATTCCTCAATAAGTCCCCGCCGGCGGGAGAACGACCCTGTCTGCTTACCCCTCTTTCTCCGTTGGACTTCCACTTGCAGCGCCCGCATAGCCTGGAACCAAAACCCGAGTGAAGGACGTCAAGATTAACACAGAGCCCAATCCACCCTCACCTTCCTAGGGCGACCTCTCAGTGTTCCCTAGTTCCCGATCTTTGTGGCACCTCCAATTGCAGCACACAATGCCTGTCTTCGCTCTATGCACTACCATACAGGTCACGAGCTTCGGGCAAAGGGCTGGAGGTTGAAACACACAAAGACACACAGACAGACAGCACATAGAGCACAGACAGGCGTTGTGCGCTGCACATAGCGTTGCAATGCAATGCTGTACAAGTAACCCAATGACTAGAAATCAATTATGTCCTAAAATCCAGCAAACCTCTACTTCACACTATTGTTTGACTAGTTACTATCAGATATTAGGAGATAGAAGCTGATAGATTTTTTCATAAATCTACATTGTAATGTTGTTGTGCATATCAAATTAATTATCCATTATTTTAGTCAATGGATGAAGAATTTTATCAAGGTAATATCGAGGTAATGTGTGATTATGACTGACCATTTAGGATCTAATAATCTGTAAGGGATCTCTTTCACACAAAAGTGTTAGCCTCACACTCTCAGCAGTCATTATCTGTAGGTTTTATCTAGGAGTGGGGGCCTTGTGAAATTTTCCAAACATACATGGTCAACTGTTGTGGGTCTTTTCTTGATAAACTATTGTCAGGGTGCAGCATTCAAGTATTGTTAATAAAATGATGTTACCAAGTGGCCATCCTTGTTCTTTCATTGTTTCCACCTCTTCTTCCATAACCCTCCATGGGCTTTTGATGTATGGGTAATTTTGTAGGAGTGTTAATTGATGCTGAGTGCTCATGATCTCTTGTATTCTACACACATTGATAATTTCCAACAAAATCTGTTTGTATTATGTACTTTTATGAGAGGAATAGAAAGTTACCACAGTCGTTGATTGAAGAGTCAAAAGTTAGGAATCCATCTCTAGAGCTGAGATGAAAAGGAAGGATAATTATGCTTTAGCAAAGGTAAATAAATCTTAGGATGCCAACTTTGGCACACTAGAGAGAATAAAGAACTACATAGCTGTGTCTTTGCCTAATGAGGCTTTTAACTTTTAATCAACTAAACCTATTTTGAGTGGCCCAAAATTCAGAATAGATTCCTGACATAGGCTGTATCTGGCTGAGTTTATTACTGCAATTGTCTTTTATTAGCTTTGATGAGCAATTATTGTATTTATTGTCCCCAGCTCACTCTTGGCTTTGTGATAGACTTAGGACTCCAAGATTCTCCTTGTTTCATTTTTTTAAATAAACAGATAATTGCTTTCTGAAATATTAGCATTTGCGAAGTTTAATTTTCCTTTGTGAAAATCTGCCTGTCTCTCAATTCACCATCCTCTTGCCTACCCCAGAATTTCTGATCATATGAGGAAGTGTTATGGTTTAAGGTTGTATTGTCACAACTAGGTAGGATACTTAGAAGATCTTTGTGCAGTTAACGAACTGAAAAGCTCATCCAACTTCAGAAATTTGCTTTTACTTTCTAGATACAATGAGCCATAGTAAAGATTTGAAACTGAAAAACTGAAATATTTTATTTCTGTGAAGAGCTGTTGTCACTGAAATGTAAAAAAGATGAAGTAGCTAATTAACCTTTCAAAGGGTTTTCAGTCCATTCCTACTGAAAAATCCTTACTCTATTCTGATTTATAGCATATTTTTTTAGCCTTTGAAATATGATGTTGGATAGTTTTGCTGTGATTCTGGGTTTCAGTTTCTATGACTTTGATACTGCTTGTGATTTTCTTTCTGATATAAGATCCTACATTGTATCATAGCTTCTTAACAACAGTTGTTAAGACAATGCATCCCTTCCTTGCTTCTGTTCTAAACTCTGTCTGCACTAAATGCAGTATAAATTCCTGTCATGTAAGTAGATATATTTTTCTCTTATTTTTGTCCCTAGAATATGTTGAGAAGTTTACTTTGTTTTGTTTCAACCAATTGTCTTTTAAATGTTATAATAAATTCTGCTATAATAAAAAGATGAAATATAACATCTCATTTTCTTAGTACATTTGGGTCATTATCATAAACTGAAATAAATTGGATTGATTATCAGCAACAGAAATTTATTTACCACAAATATGGTAGCTTGGGATTCCAATATCAAGGCCTTAAGAAATTCAAGGTCCAATAAAATCTTATTAAGTTAATCGGAAAAATCTTTTCTGTATTCTTACCTAGAGAAGACAGCTAGCTAATCTTTATGCTTTTATTAGAACCTTTATTATAATTGGAATTTGAACTCCCACTAACAGTACATCTAGGATTACGATTTAACACATGAATTTAAGCAAGACACAAGTATTACCATCATAACAGTATCTTTTTAAATAATGCTTAATCTTTATTTCCCATTATTTATTGTCACAAATAAGATTTAAAAGATCAATCTATGACCAATGAAATCATTGATGACTATGTTGTCAAAGGCCCTTTTTTCTCTCTTCTCACAAAGAAGATACAAAGTTTGGGTTATGTGTGACTTTCATGAACACCAGAAGGCATTAAGGGGCAAAGGTGAGAGTTTGACCAAAGAATCCCAATTGTCCTAGTTTCCCCCTCAGCTAATCACAACACTGAGTGTTAATAAGGTACAAAACACTTTTCTCCCTTAAAATAGTATTCACCCACTATATGAGAAATACAAAAAAACCCAAATTATTCTAAGATAATTTATAAAAGTCTCCTGTTAACAAAACAGCAAATTGCATTTTCTATTTCTTTCCTTAGTTGGAACTTTCATTTGTTATGATTGCAGCTATCTCCCTGTTCTGTGACATTGACTGCTATACTTGGATGTATCATCTATTGCAGATGCATTAACTCCATTCACTTTTAACAATTTTTAAAACCCAAGGAGGAAAATTATTATGGTCTCCTTCTTGATCAGTTAATCAGAATGCTTACACGAAAAGAGGTTTTTGAAGAGATTTTATTTCTCAAGATTTCCCTTAGCTTAATGTCAAATACAGCCAAATGAAGATTATTTTTCTTTTCAGTAAAGCACACTTTGTGTCTTTTAAAAAGCCATTTTAGCTTACCTTTAAGAAAAAAATGTCTTTATGATCTAAAAGAATTCTCTTGTCTTCATTTATTCATCATTAGACTAAGTGCTGTAAGGAAATCCTTTGTGATTTATTCATTCTGAAATCATCTTTTATTAATTACGGTGGAAGTACATTTACAACAATCACTGGTAAATGATGTGAAAAAATATTTAGCCTACTCTGCTTGATTGTAATGCATTTGTTGAAGACTTTCCCTAGATTAAAATTAGCAATAAGAACTGTTGGTATAAGTGATGAACAGTTGGCTCTATGTAAAATATTTCTTCCTGAGGGTTAGTGACCATCTAGTCACTTTGTATATAATTTCTGAGGTGTCATTTTCCTTCTATTTGACCTGACAAGGAAACTTAGAGACTTGTCATGAAGTCAAGCAGAAAAGCCCTGTATAAGCTATGTTTCAACTTACAGAATTGGTGCTTAATATATTTTTCCAATAGCCAATATTGATGTCAGTCTGAGCTCATGACTTTCTTTTTTATTCTCTACACTAAAATTCATTTCCTCTTGGCTTTCTGATCCAAAGGGAACAATCAACTTCCCTGACTTCTGCCTATTACTGTAGAAGCAGGTAACTCTTCAATAGAAAGAGTGGAGAATAAGCAGCAACTCATTAACGTCTTCAGTGATAAATATGACATCAAAGCTTCAGAAATAGTAGGCTCGCTTAACCTTTCCCCAGGACACAACTAATATATTAATTTTTCTGTACAGTTGATGTAACTAATGCTTTAATGTGAATGTATTTAACAATTAAGCCAGATAATATATAATTAAGGAACACATGCCTGAATATTTAGGCATTTATGTATATTTCTATATTGAGGTCAACTATTATTTAAAATGAATGTTTTATGGAATGGAAAAATTGTTTTGTCACCTTATTCATATTCAGTGTTATGATCAGATAACTCTAATATGAACAGAGTAGTTTTTCAGAATATTAAAGTCAAACTCAAGAATCAAGAGAAGCTGCTGCTTTAGATGAGTTGAAATGAATCAATAGAGAATAAAGATTTGAATTTAAAACATCTTATATTTTGTGTCATTAAAATGAATTGTGTAAGCTTAAAATATGCTTACAGTAGCCTTTTTATCTCAAGATTCCAAATAGATTCCTAATCATAGAAAAATAGCAAGGGCCATAAGTAACAAAACTCTGTCTGTATAATTGATAACTTTTGCTAGTATACCCATATGTTATATAATATATATTTTTTTCACATTAAAAGAATAATAAAATGAAAATCTTGTAAAATAAATTATATCAATGTATTGTTACATGATTATATGTTTATGATCTTTACAAAATATTTAGCCTCTCTTGGTGTAGGAGGTCCTTGTGTCTATATGTTGCGCTTATTGGTTAATGAATAAAGAACAGAACTATGTGGGAAAAACTAAAGTGAATGCTGGGAGAAAGGAGGCAGGGTCAGGGAGATGCCATGGAGCTGCCACCAGAGACAGACATGCCAAAACTTTGCTGGTAAGCCACTGTCACATGGCGATATACAGAATAATGGAGATGGGTTAAATTAATATGTAAGAGTTAGCCAATAAGAAGCTAGAGCTAATGATCTAAGCAGTGTTTTAATTAATATAGTTTTGATGTGGTTATTTTGGTTCTGTGCGGCTGGGACTACCAAGAGGCCTCCTCCTATACTCTCAATTTGATTAGAGTAGTCATTTTGTACCACAGTTGACTGAACTTTAGAAATCTTTATACTGAGGGTTCAAAAGTAAAACTTTTTTGCACTAAATCTTGATCTTATGATTTCTATAAAATTTGCTCATTTTTTATAGACATGAATTTTTCTGAAGCAATACTTTAGCCGAAATATTGTAAATTATAACTGATTCTATTATTTCAACCCACTTTTAATGATTCTAATAAAATTATTTAACCATTTCTCATATGGATTCATATTGTTTTCTTCATGTTTTTAAAATTTCTCAACTATTCAAAATAATCACTTCTGAAAATATATGTCTCCTTAGAAAATAATTTATAGGAGATATAAAATATACTTTCACATCAACTTTACATTTATGATTTATACTAGTAAATCATTCATCCTTTTGTGATTGATATTTGTGGTTCTGTGTCATAGAAAAGGTAAAATGATAATATAAAATGTATTTTCTTGGCCTTGCTGTATGTTCCCCAGACAAATTCAGGGTAATTTCCCAATAGTCTATATAGCTTCCTGTGTCAAGCTGTTGGGAATTAATACATGTGTTTTTTTTTTAACCTAACACCATTTTGTTTCATGGAGAGATAAGTACAGAGCCTTTCTCACTTAAAAAAAATATAAATTGGCCACAATCTGACTTCAGGAAATCATTTTGCAACTTTCTCTGTTCTTTTTCTTTCATTTTTCTTTAAACCTTAGATTTCTTTTATACCAAATGTTCCTTAGGCACAGGTTTTAGAAATGAAGATGCACTTGGTAATTAAAGGAATGATTTTATTCAAGCTAGTGCTATGAGGGGAATGTTTATTAGTAGGAATAGTACAAGGAGAAAATGGAGTCTGGGGTTTTATAGAGGCAAATGGCAAGGAAAAGAATGATCAGGAAGTGTTATGTAGACACAAAGAGAAGTGGAGGTAGGGTGTGGGAAGTCAATTCTTAGCCAAAGAAGAGTATATTTTCATTAGCAAATTTTCATATTTCAGAACACTGGAAATTCCACAACCATCTTGTTTCTGAGGCTAAACTTCATCTTTGTCACTACCTGTCATGTTTGCTCAAAATTAATATCATTAAAGAAAACCAGAAATGATCAAAATGCAGAGTTGTGGAACCCAGTCCCAACTAAAACAAACTTCTTACACATAAGGATGGAGAATGATTGCAAAAGAGGGGGTATCAGAAGATTGTAGAATCAGAGGAATAGGAAGTTTGCTGAGTGAGCGTATCTCTTAGAAATATCAGAGCCACTTTACCTGTGAAGTCTTAACAACATGGCTGCCCGAACATGAGCTGATCAGGGACTCTATTAACAGGCATGCTAATGTGGAAGGGGAAAACCTCATGAAGCTTCAATAACTAGTCAAAGAACTATAGACAACAAATATACAGTGATGCTTGGATAAATAGTCTTCCCCAAGGACGAGCATACCAGTTGGTTATATCAAGTGATTATCTTAATAATACGATAATTTATATGATATAGAAAACAACTAAAGAAAATCATGAAGTTGAATGATAGCAATGGGGGTATACATGGGAGTGGGTGGATGAAGGAAGGGAAGGGAGAAATGATGTAATTGCATTATAATAAAAAACTTATGAAAATAAAATCATCTTTAGCTGAACAACTCAGAAGTAGCCATAATCCTCCTAAACAGAAAGAACAGGAAGAAACAGTATCAAAGAACTCTCTTGAATCAACTTTTGGGGGCTTCATTGAGAAAGGTTAGTGCAAAGATTGTACTTCAAAACATTGGTGGAAAAATGTCCTTTATTTATGCTCCCTCATGCTTTCTGGGGCACATCTCAATGTCCTGATGATCCTGTTCACAGTCATGGCTAACTACTATTACAGGATATGAGTAACTCAATCACATTTTTAGAACTTATACAACATTCAGGCTCCAGATTTTCTAAGGGAAATATTTTTTCATTCATTTTCGGTTGCAGACATAATTCCTTTGAAGTTTCTCTCAACTCATCAAGCTTAAATCACTTATCTTCTTGAGTTCCTGGAGGGAAAGAACAGCTGCAGGGTACCCTAGCACACTGATGAGATCTGGAAGGTTCTGATTATTCTTCTGCATTGCGGTAACTCATAGAGAAAACTGAAAATGTTAGGAGGATTGCACCATCTTTCAAAGAAAACTGAAAAAAACAGGAAAATTAATAAAAATTTAAGAATAAGACATTACGATTAAGTCCTGGTTTTTGGTATTGCAATATTAACCATGTACTTGACAGGGTTCTGTGGTGATATTTGTTTGTGTTTTGACAAATAAAGCTTTCCTATAGATCAGAGTGCAGAGCTAAGTCACAAAAGGCCAGGGAGTAGTGGCACACACCTTAATACCAGGACTGGGGAGACAGAAGCAGATGAATCTTTGTTAGTTCAAGGCCACCCTGGAATACATGAAATTGAACCAGTCTAATAGAGAAACAGAGCTCACACAAAGGTGATCCCAGCACTTGCTATCACATGTCTTTAATCCCAGCACTAAGTATGTGGAAATAAGAGTGATATGGCTGGGCAGAGAGAGGAATAAATCGCAGGAGGAGACAGGAGCTCAATGCAGTCTGAGGCAGAGGCCTGAAGCAATCAGTCTGAGGATGTCTGAGGATGCAGTGTAGGCAGTCAGTCTGAAGCAGCAGTCTGCAAAGGCAGTCTGAGGACAGGATTGCCATTTGGGTCTTAGCATTGGTAGAGGCAAGAACTCTAGTGGCTGGCCTCTCTGCTTCTCTGATCCTGCAACTTTCACCCCCTGATAGCTGACTATGAGTTTTTATTATTAGGAACAATTAGAATTCATACAACAAGGTTTCTTAGTAAAACAGAGTCAGCAGAGCAAAAATTATCATGTCTCATCTTCTCATGCAAATCTACCATTAAATACCTCATGATCAGAGAGAAACAGATGTGTAATTCAATGTAACAGAGCATCAGAAAGGTGGAGTAGCTGAGGATACAGAGTTCCACCCAAGTTTGAAGGCTTGTGGAACAGGATCTCTGATTATTCAAGATCAAACACTATTCCAACTCAAGCAATGAAGGATAAATGAGTGCAATATTATTTTTACAGCCATTCTTTTGCTTAACAATCAATGGACTAAAGGATACCTGTTCCCTGTACTGAGGAGGAGCAAAATTGACTTTACTGAGTACAGAGATGTAAACGCTATTCTCATTAGAGCCACAAAGTACTCAATGTAGACAGGAGTATCCACTGGCCTGTTGAGTACACAAAACAAAAAATAAACAAACAACAACAATAAACATTTAGAGAGTCTCAAGTAGTTTTTCTTTGTGGATTAAAGCATAAAGAGTGTGAATTAAATCTTTATTAAAGAAGATAGCTATGATGACAAATTTTGATTGTCAACTGAACATAATTTGGAGGAGAGCATTTCAGTTGAAGTTTTGCTTCCAATATACTAGCCTGTAGGGTTGACTGTGGAACATTTTCTTGAACTCTGACTGATATAGGAGAGTCCTGCCCACTGGTGCATAGTACCATACCGAGGAGCACTGGCGTTGCCTGTATATAAAGGTAGTTGAATTTGAGTCTTGAGAATGCCAGCCAAAAAATAGCACTTCTATGTGGTTTCTGCTTCTAGCACCTTTTTTGTGTGCTTGGTGTTCTTACATGATGGAAAATTAATTAAACCATACTTGGAAAAATGAAATAACTTCCTTACCAAGTTGGCTTTGGTCAGAACTGATTATCACAGAAATATATGTATGTATGTATGTATATATATATGTATACATATGTATATATAGTAAATACATATATATACTACTTTGTTTTGCTTGGCTTTGTGTATATATAATATATATTATATACTATATAAAAATATATAAATTATATATATTTAATTGAAAAATTGCATTGAGACAAAAGTAAACAAAAAAGATCTCAATGGCAATAAATAAGGCAGGAACCAAAGTTTTTTTATTTGTTTGTTTGTTATTTTTTGTTTGTTTGTTTTTCGATACAGGGTTTCTCAGTAGCTTTGGAGTCTGTTCTGGAACTAACTTTTGTAGAACAGGGGACCTCTAATTCACAGAGATCTGCCTGCCTATGCGTCCCGTGTGCTGGGATTAAAGGTGTGTGCCGCCACCGCCTGGCTGGAACCAAAGTTCTTAAAATTTTAATGTGTGCCATACAAAATGCAGTTTTCCACAAATATACTATTTATATATATCATACATGATAGTTTTTATTAATTTTAAGAGAACTTTATACTATGCATTTTAATCTTGTTTATCCTTTGACAATTTTCCCACATATACCACCATTTCTCTACCACCCAACTTCAAGTATTTTAAGCCCACTGAGTTTAATTTTTGCTGCCCAGGTATTGTTGTGTATAAGGCCAATTGCTAAGAAAATTCTACTCACCAGATTTTATACCCTAAAGAAAACTTACTCTACCTCTTCCTGTAGTTATCAATTGCTATTACTCCTCCATCAGGGTAAAAGACTTCATGCCCACCTCCCACCTCATATTGGGATTTTGTCTGTCTTCGGACCTTACAGACCTTTTGCTTAATGTCAAAATTGCTTGAGTTCATATTTGCAGCTACCCTATTGGTGTGGAAGACATTGTTTCCTTTTAGTCTTTTACCATCATGGCTGTTACAATCTCTCTATCCCCCTCTTCTCTAATAATCTTAGGGCCTGGGGTTGGAGAAATGATATAGATCTTCCAATTAGGGGCAAATATTCTGTAATGTCTTATTTTCTTCACCTTGAACAGTTTCTGTTTTCTGTATTAATTACCATCTACAGTAAGAAGCTTCCCTGATGATGACTGAGAAATATAGTAATAAGTATAACAATAAGTCATCGGGATTCAATTGAGTATTGTGTCTATTTCGTAAAAAAAAAATACTTGTAGATTCTGTCCTATCTAGTCACAGATTTATGGTTCCAAGTGGTATAAGTTTTATTGTGCAGAGTGAGTCTTAAATATAATTAAAAATGCTTTGCTATTCCTTCAACATTCATACCATTATTGCACCAGTGAACCTACCTTGCTAGTGCAGCCATTATTATAAATCATGATGTTCCAGTTCATGGAATGATGACTTCTTTTTCCTCTGGTGGAGGCAGAGCCTGTTCCAACAGTTTGAACGCTAGCAGATAGGGATAAAAGCCTCAGGTCAGAATCACACTGAATTCTCCGTGGTCTATGATTCATGTGTCATCTTCAGCAATATCATCTTAGCATCAAGTTCTAGAAGGCAACCGTGAGCAATAAAAATATTCCATGATGTTTAAGAGAGTCTATGTGGTCAGAAAAAGTTATGTGTGGTATAAAATGGGGGCTCACACTGGGGGAGGCGACATAAATGTGATAACTAATGCTAAAGTTTTCTTGAGAAAGTCACATGGAGATCTACTATTGGAATAACTTCTTAAACATACACAAATAAAAAGCACTTAAATTGAGTTACCCTATAACTGGGAGACAATGTGTGTCTAAGTTATTTTTCTATTGCTGTGGCAAAAACCCATGATCAAATCAACTTCTAAAATAAAGCATTTAATACGGATTCCAGTTTCTGACGGTTAGAGTCCACAATGGCAGAGCAAAGGTAAGGTAGTAGAAATGGCTGAAAGCTCACAGACAGAGAAGGCTAACGGAAAATGTGATTCCTTTGAGACCGCAAAGCCCCTTCCCAGTGAAACAGATCCTCTAGCAAGGCAATACCTCATACCTAACCTTCACAACAGTCACTAACTAGAGAGCATTTATTCAGATATATGAGCCTTTCGAGTCATTCTCATTCAAACTACCACAGTTCCCCTTCTAGACACCACAGGCTAGCAAACAAATGTATTTTCTCACTCCCTTGACCGCTAACTTAAAGGGGAAAAAACTCTAGAAAGACTGTTCTTTGTTGCCGAATAAGGCTTTGAAATTGGTCTACTAATTAGCAGAGGTGGAATTAAAATGAGGCCTCATAGGCCTTCTTCCACAGTTACTCTGCTGAAGTGATTCAGAAAGAAAGTCAGGAGGACTTAAAAGCTTTATGAATCCAGGAAGCTAACCCAGGAGACTTTTAAAGAGATTTTATCTGTATTAATTATAAGTTCGGACACATTTTGCTCTTCCAAAATATCTTAAATTTTATAGGCCCTCTCTCTACCAGTAATGTGAATACCTAGCTTTAATCTTGCAACTATTTTTAGTAAGAATATGGGTAGATTTTCACAAAAAAGATTTCATATACAATATACTTTGCAAAGTCCATGTTATTTCAATTATATTTCTGATTATATCGCTTATATAAAATCCATTGTAAAATATGATATTTCAGTTTATATTTATATTTGATTTGATGATAGAATTTTAGAAATCACAGTCTATTAGTAAGAAAAAAATTACTTATTGAATCCATGAAATAATTTGATTGCTTTGAGAAAAGAATGCTTAATATGCGCTTGAAATTCTGCAGTAAGCATCTAGAAAGAATAATATGCAGCTTTTACATACCTGATTACATTTTATGAAAAATTCTATCATATACATATTTTTATTGCATTATAGTTAAGTTAATTTTGTTGTACTCAAATCCAACATTAACAATCAAGCGAACCCACCTGTTTCTCTACTTAGATTTGTGGAAATCCAAACTCCATACGATAGCATGGCCACACTATTCTTTAGGTTTTGATCACTTTGCCTCATTTACTGTTTCCTTTTGTGTGGGGTACAGGGATTTCTATGTAATTGTTCATATATGCACATATCAGGATTGCACATGTGTGTGCAAGTGTGTAGGTACCACAGGTTGATGTTGTGTCCTTCTCAATTGATCTTCAAGTTGATTTATTTGAAATAGGGAATTTTGCTGAAGTTGAAGCTCATGAAATCAATAACCTTGACTGGTAGAATAATGAGCTCCTGAGATTTCCCTTATCTGTGCTTTTGAGGCAATGGGATTACAGATACATATCACCCAGTGTGGCTCTTAAGTGGATACTGTGGATTCTAACTGAGTTTCTTATGATTATGTAATAAATAATTACTGACCAAAACATTTTCCCATTTACCCCATCATTTTAAAAAATATTTTCCCTCTGGTATCTCTATAGTTGTAAAGCCCCTTGACTTATTAAAGGATATAAGCCGATCTTATTTATGGCTCCCCTCAATCTATTATGACTTTTTAACAAATTTAATTGGAGAAAGAACACAATTTCAAATGAATTTATATTCTGAGATTACAGGTAAACCTGCATTTTTGAGCTCTATTTTTTCATAGTTTTATTTTAAGAAAAGCATTTTTTCATTTTATATACCAAGCCCTATTCAACTCCCTCCCTCTTCCTGTTCCCTCTAACTTTCCCCCTACTCAACTTCCCATCCACTCCTCAGAAAGGGTAAGGCACACTGCTTTGAGGAAGGACCAAGACCCTCCCTACTATATCTAGGCTAAGCAGGTTATTCCTCCAAAGAAAATGGGTTCCAAAAAGCTAGAACAAGCAGTAGGGATAAATCCTAGTTCCACTGCCACTGGCCCAGCATTCAAAAAAATCCAATACCCTTCATGATAAAGGTCTTGGATAGATCAGTGATATAAGGAACGTATCTAAATACAATAAGAGCAATGAACATCAAGCTGACAGCCAACATCAAATTAAATAGAGAGAAACTCATAGCACTTCCATTAAAATTAGGAACAAGACACAGCTGTCCAATCTCTCCGTATCTATTCAATATAGTTCTTGAAGTTCTGGCTAGAGCAATAAGACAACAAAAGGAAATCAAGGGGATACAAATTTGAAAGGAAGAAATCACTATTCACAGAAGATATGATAATATATGTAAGTGACCACAAAAAAATCTACCAGAGAACTCCTACATCTGATTAATTCCTTCAGTAATATGGCAGGATACAAGAGCAACTCAAAAAAACTCAGTAGCCCTCTTATATACAAATGATAAAGAAGCTGAGAAAGAAATCAGAGAAATATCACCCTTCACAATACCACAAATAACATAAAATATCTTGGGGTAACACTACCAAAAGAAGTGAAAGACCTGTTCAACACAAACTTTAAGCCTTTGAAGAAAATACCAGAAAATGGAAAAAATCTCCCATGTCCTTGGATAGGTAGGATCAACATAATAAAAATGGCAATCCTACCAAAAGCAATCTTTAGGTTCAATGCAATCCCCATCAAAATCTCAACATAATTCTTCACAGATCTTCACAGAAAAAAAAAAAACTCTTCTTCATATGGAAAAACAAAATCCCAGATAGCCAAAACAATCCTGTACAATAAAGGAACTTCCAGAGACAAAAGCATAGCCAACATCAAGCTCTATTACAGAGCTACAGTAATGTAAACAGCCTGGCATTGGCATTTAAAACAGACAGGTTGACCAATGGAATCAGATCGAAGACCAAGATATTAATTCACACACCTATTAACACCAGATTTTTGGCAAAGAAGCTAAAGTTACACAATAGAAAAAAGAAAGCATCTTCAATAAATGATGCTGTGATAACTGGATGTCAACATGTAGTAGAATGAAAATGGATCCATATCTATCCCCATGAACAAAACTCAAGTCCGAACTCTTTTCAACCAGTACAAGTGAGATTGTGTGTTATAGACAAAATAAATATTTAGCTTCAATTTAGTCTAAGCAATCAGTAATCTTTAATATAAGAACTTTAACTATTTTGAAAATGGGGGCTTTGTGTTTTTATCAAACAAAGACATGAAAACACTCCATTATAGCTTAAACAATTGCTCTGATGAGAACAGAATCTTCTCTCCCGCATCTTGGTCAAGATATACCTTTCTATACTTTCCTACTACCTGTGTTTGAATTCTGGTGTTCAAAAAACCTTCCTTTACAACTTTCAGCTTGAGAATTTAACAGACACATTGTGTGTGTGTGTGTGTGTGTGTGTGTGTGTGTGTGTGTGTGTGTGTGTGTGTGTGTATCTTGTTTGGACGATTTAGCTTCCATGAAAGAAGGTAGGTCCTAAAACTTTGTGGTATTTGGTTTTGAGGCCCCCATGCTAGTTAAGGGTTCTTCACCGAGGCTGAGGGAGGTCGCTGAGGGCGCAGCTGCCCGGAGCTGTGAGGAGAACGGGGACGAGCTCGGCAGCCACACCAGGAACTGCCAGGAAATTTCAGGAAGTACTAACTGAGTCGAGAAGACCTGTTGTATAGTGGGTGGCACTTCGAGTGTGGCCTTGATACAGAGAAGTCCAAAGAAGAAGCAGTATTGTTCTCCTGCCTGCCTTCACTTCTTGCTAGTGAGTGCATCTGTCCCATGCTACTGTTGCTACTGTTGCCGCCACGGCCACCATCCTTCACTGACATTGGAACCCAGCTCTTTCCAGTGTGGACTGAAGACCAGAAGCTGTCCAGGTGTGCTCCGGGCCTTACGTACTAGATTGAGGCTCTTGAGGTTTCTAGTCTTCGTGGATAGACCCTCGTTGTCATGGAGACTGCCATTATTGGACTCTCCAGGACAGATTGTGAGCTTTGAGGATCTGGCTGTGATCTTCACCCAGGAAGAGTGGGATTTGCTGGATCCTTCCCAGAAGAGTCTCTATGGAGATGTGATGCTGGAGACCTGCAGGATCTTCACTGTCAACGGATACGAATGGGAAGACCAGAAAATTGAAGAACATAATGAAGATCATGAAATAAATCTAAGGCACATTATATCTCACTCTGAATATACACAGTATGAACATGAAGACTATGAACAGAAGCCACAGGACTCCAATTTTCTTACAAGTATTGAAGGATACACGGAAACTCAGACTTCGAGTGGGCCTTCAGAGTGTGAGGTGGTGTTTAAAATCCTATGGACCATATCATCTAACTTATAATGGACATCACAATTATGACTACAAGGAGTGTGCAGGAAGTCATACTGTATGGAAATGTTAGGAATGTAACCAGTGTGGTTAAACTTTGAGTTCTTTCAATTCTCTTCAAAGACATCAGAAAATTCATATTGAAGAAAGACCATATAAGTGTCAACAGTGTAGTAAGGCATTTAGGTGTCTCAATGGCCTTCAGTCACATGAAAGAATTCACACTGGAGAAAAACTTTATGAATGTAAACACTGTGGTACATCCTTACTCACCTGTGATTACATGAAAAAGTTCACACTGGAGAAAAACACTATTAATGTATACAGTGTGATATAGTTTTCAAGTCTCAGAGTTCCTATCATAGACATAAAATAATGCATAAAACATTTTATACCTGTAAAGAGTATGGTAAATCCTCTATGTACCCTTCTTTACGTCAAATCCATGAAGGAACCCACACAGGTGAAAAGCCTTTCGAGTGTAAGCCGTTTGGGAAAGCTTTTAGATATCGTTCTTCCATACAATTACATGAAAGAACTCATACGTGAGAAAAACCTTATGAATGTAAACAATGTGATAAAGCATTTATACGTCAGAGTTACCTTCAAGTTCATGAAAGAAGCCACACTGGAGAGAAACCCTATAAATGTAAAGAATGTGGTAAAACTTTTAGGCATCACTCTTACCTTCAATTACATGAAAGAAGACATACTGGAGAGAAAACATATGAATACATACAGTGTGGCAGATCCTTCAGCCAGCAGAGTTCCTTTAAGAGTAAGAGGCATCAGTCTGTTCATGCTGTGAAAATCCCCTATAAATGTCAACAATACCCAATTCCTTTATCCCTGTTTCCTTCAAATGCATGAAAGAACTTAAACCAGCAATAAACCTTCTGCATGTGAACAATGTGATAAAATGCTTATCCCAATTCACATAAAGGACATGTAAGAACTCAAAATAGTGATGAGTCCTTAAAAATGTCGTATAGCCTTTGGGGTCACGGAACTATAGTCCCCATGATAGTGTACCCTATGCGGTCACAGGGACTATAGAGCCCACCATAGTGTATCCTTCAGGGTCACAAGGACTATAGAACCAACCATAGTGTACTCTACAGGGTCACAGGGACAATAGGGACCACTGTAGTGTACCCTACATGGTCACAGGGACTATAGAGTCCACTAAAGTATAGCCTTCAGGGTCACAGGGACCATAGAGCCCACTGTAGTATACCCTACAGGGTCACAGGGACCATAGAGCCCACTGTAGTATACCCTACAGGGTCACAGGGACTATAAGCCCCACCACCTGGAAGCAGTTACCAAAGATGACAGTTCCTGACCTTCAGCCTCCCAAAGCAGTTTGATGCTCTCCAGATCATGTATCTCAGGGAGGAGTAGCGCAGGAAGAAGGCCACAAAAGAATGACTGTGAAGCACACCCACCTCCAGAGTCCAACAACCAAGAAAGGCCAGCACTTGGACTTTGGGGACCACCTTGAGGTTATAGAAACTATTCCAGAAAACATAGGAAATCATTCCCTATAATTACTAGAAGATAGGTCTGCCCTTTAATAAACTCTTCATTTTTAATGAAAACCTATAGATTCAAACAGAGTTCTTAAGCAACATGCTTGAATCCACTCCTATCCTGTGGATGTATTCTACGCTGTCATTTTCAAGTTGAGTAAATCTATACATACTCTCAAAAAATTGTGGTATTTGTTTTCAAATTTGTTTGCACTTACCAAGCATGATCTCTGTGTCTTCACACTTTTCTTGATATTTTCCTAATTAATAATTTATTTAAATTTCTCCACCATAATAAACTATATCTGCTTATTTTGTGAAAAGATTTCATTTTGGTAAATTGTAACAGTTAAGTTTTTACCTCTTGAAACATGTGCAACATTGTGTTACTTTTTGGCTGAGATTAAAATAATGAAGTAGGTAACAAACTATAATCTTCTGTTTAAGACATATAATTCCTTATTATACTTAGAGTACTTAGAGTAAAATTTTGCATATTTGAAAATGCAAATACTTTTATGTTATTTTGGTAACTGCCTGTGTAAATGGTTATGCTCTTTGATTTGGACCTGTGAAAAAGGGACATGCAAAGAGCCCATTAGAAACTAAAGTCCAACACAAAATAACCAAAAACTTTTGCAAACATCTTAGTAGCATATAAATCAGAGATGATACATTTACTGTCATAAGCCACACAATGGGGTGACTTCTGTCTGGGTCTAGCCTCGACAAAATTTGCACATTTCAAGGAAGGAACATGAAGATTAAAATTATTAAGAAAAAGGAACAGAGAAATAAAAGACCAAAACACAAAATAACACTAGGAGGGAAACTGAGTCAATACTGAACCACCCATGTTTGTTTTCCACTTGCTTATATACTTCTCTCCAAATGGGGAGGGGTGAGATAACAAACTTCATTACCATGATATAAGGAATAGACCAAGTACCCCACAGGCTGCTACTTCCTGGAACCCCTGCCAATCTCCTTTGAAGGAACAGGAATGGTAAGGTGGAGCTGATCCACCTCTATACTCAAAATACTAATTAACTACACTATACATCAGGACCCCTTGTTTGAAACCACACCTACTTTCAACAACTTTGAAAAAGCAAAAATAATCTCAGGCTCTCTGACCTATAGTCAAAGTGGAACAGACTCACATCTGTGGGCCCACAATAGTTATCTCTTTTTCCATTCTCTCACTCTACCTCAGGTTTGATTAAAGTTTTATGTGAGGACACATGTGGAGCACAGCCAAGTCCTTTGAGTTATCAAGATGAGTACTCTTTTACATACGGGAGTCATGTTCTTATCATCCAGTTCTAATCCATAGAAAGCATAGAGATGAGCTTATTGTGAAAATTATTAAGTGGGGTTCTAAATTTGTTCTAAAATCACAGCTTTCTGTGGCATTATATATCAGTATTGTTTGTTCTGGAACTGCTTGCACCAATGTACTACAGCCAACATTCCAGTGGAATTCATCTTTAGTAAAACAATGGGAGACTAAATGGAATATTAAATTCTAAAGTAGCTATAATAAGATAGAGACCCTGAGTTCTTAAAGCCAGATCTTCCACAATACTCTATTTTTTGAACAATAAATTTCCACTTATTCCTTAGTAGTATGAATAGTATATCTGTCACATAAAAAACTTAGACTAATACATTATTTAAGTACAAAATGCTATATTTTATTCATATATTTATTCCTGGATTTAACATAATGTCTGGCATCTGTAGATAAGGCACTTGGTGAATTTTAAATCAAAGTCTAAAACTAATGAATATTCCTCAGAGACCTTACGTTAGCACTTTTATATGTCCACAATCCATGGAATAGTAGAATGAGTGAAAGTCATGTTATCATTAATGGTATATAACTGTATCATATTGAATTCACAGTAATTAGGCACAGAACTGAAATCTTTATTTAACAAAGTCTGGTAAAAAAAAAAAACAGACTGGGATGCAATATTGCAGGAATAATTCAAATTTATATCTACTTGCTTTAATTTGTAGGGCTGAATACTGACATATACAGGTAAAATTTAGGTTATGTCTTCTAAGGAGTTGATTAAATAACAAAAACTTATGAAAAGTGTAACAAAAGAACTATTTTCCATTATGTATGGGAATATAAAATTGTTTAACTACATTAGAATTCTTTAGTAATTTGTTTAAAAAATATATACCATTACAATATGACTCAGCAATCCTATTCATTATCCCAAGTGAACTGAAATGAAAAGATATCTACAAAGTGGTTGTTTGTCGCCATTTCATGTATAACTGGTCAATTAGAAAACCATCAAGTTGCCCTTTTATTAGTAAGTGAACAAACCCCTGTTAGATAAAGGTGATTTATTCAGCACTATAAACAGACTTACTGTAGATCAATAAAGACATGATAAAAACATAAATATATACTACTAAGTTATTAAAAAGCTAATATGGAAAGACTAATTGCTGCATAATTTTAAGTACATGCCATTTAGGTCAGACCTGGACAGCAAAAGGGTCAGAGATTTATAGGGGACACGGGGAAGATAAAAATAAATAGGGGAGCACAGCATATTTTTAAGGCATTATAACAGGTGTGGATACATTATAACAATAATGCACACATCTCACTCTACATTTGTTAAAACTCATAAAACATATATTTCCAATAACGATGGCCAGACAAAGTGCCTCCAAATAATCCCCTTTTGAAAAAGTTCTTTAATCCCAGATATCAAGAGGCAGAGACAAACAGATCTCTGAGTCTGAAACCAGTGTGGTCTATAAAGTAAGTTTCGGGAATCTCAAAAATACATAGAAAGAGTTCATTTCTAAAAATAAATAAATAAATGAAAATTTAAAAATATCTATGTCCAATAGTTATACTGTTATAAATCATGAATAATCAGTAAACAATGCACTAAAATGGCTCATCAGTGTCCAATGCTGTGAAAAAACACTGAAACAAAAGGCAATTTAATTGAGAGAGATTTCTTCAGCTTCATATTCCAGATTACAATCCATCACTGGAAAGTCATAATGTCAGCAATTTCCGGCAGCAATTCTCATTATATCCACCACAAAGAGCAGAGATAAATAGATACGTAAATATTTGCTACTTTGCTTGTCCTCCTTGCTATTTCTTTCTTTCACCCAGTTCAGGGCTCCTTGTCTAAGGACTAGTGATACCGACAGTGAGTTGGCTCATTGCACATCAATTACTTTAATTAAGATAATCTCCTACAGATATACTCACAAGCTAAATCATTGTATATCATTCCTCATCGAGACTCTTCCCAGACTATTCTAGTTGTGTAAAATGACAATTAAAGTTAATTTTCATAATCAGATAGAATGTGGTGAAGCACGTTGACCATGGAGGAGGCCGTGACTCTGTGGGATCGGAGTATATACGAATTTATCTATACTTTCTGTCAATTTCGCTGTGACCTCAAACCTAGTCTAAAAACTAAAATCTTTCAAAAGGAACCATGGAAAAAGAATATTGAACAAATGTAGCAAAGTAAATTAAAATGCTAAGTAAGAAGAAAGGACTTCCTTATTTTTTAAAGCCAACATTGGTAAATCTGGCTATAGCCAGAAAAGGTTTGTTGAAGTTTGATAATGATAATCTCTCTGATCTTTTCACATCTATGATTGTCAGCTTCCAAATATTATGTTATACTCAGAAGAAGAATGAAAGGTCAGAGAGAATGAAAGATGGATGATTTAGAAGATGAAGTGATTAAGGAAACCATAGGCCTTTATTTGGAGGAGAAAATCGGAGAAGGTTCTCTATAAGAATCAGAGAATCCATCCACGTAAAAGCTGTGATTGTTTTAGGGTAGGAGTGTCAGTGGAGGTTAAAATTTTCCTTCTATGACATATAGTTGGTCAGTGAGTAGTCAAAGAATGTTTGGTGACACATAAGCATATTTCATTCCTAGGTGTTACTTGGAATCCACAGGTCTAGGCAGTTAATAATCTAGTAAAATAAGTTAATTTACTTCTATAAAGAAAATAAAGTGATTAGAATTCTTATAATGCAATCAATTTGTAGCTTACAAAATGGTATAGTTAACGCTGACAGAAAAGTAGAAGTTTCATGACAGTGAAGAAATAAAGGGCAGCAAAAGTTTTTCAAATTGTTTAGAATTATAGTGTGCACAATCTCTGTTCAAGACTGATTCTGAAAGCTGGCGGACAAACGGGGCTTGTTTGTTTGTTGTTTGCCAAAAGAAAACTGTAATTCCATTGGCTATGATGGCTGGTTGCTCATTGCTGTCTTATGCACTTTGCAGGTGAACCTTTTGCCATAGTAGTTTTCCTTTTGGAGTTCTTGGATAGAATCTAAAAGTTGCCTCCCCGGATGCCTGGTAAAGTGTGATGCACAACATCTCCCACGGAGTCAGGCAAGGACAGTTGACCTAGAAAATCTATGAGTGTGAACACTTTCCCGGCTTGTTGTTCTGTCTTACATGAAACCATCATCAGTCTTAAATTCCAAAAGACAGTTTAAAAACTTTCTGAAGATTGTTTCCTTTGCCCTTCTCTCCTTTTATGATACATAGGCCAGCAAATTCATCACAACAGGAAGTTTAGATCTCTCTAAACATCTGCTTTAAAAAACCCCCCAAGGAATCCCTAAATTTGTGCCTGGTATGGATTTAAATATGGCATTATTATTATTTGACATCTCCTTCTGTCTGAACTTACGGTACCATCAAAATTTACTCTACCCTTGGGTTTCAGTGGAAAGTTCCAATTGAATATAATGACTGTGCTAAAAAAATTATAGAACAGCATGAAAGTCTTTTAGGTCTGTAAAATCCTTAAGAAAATGTTGTGTTCTGAGAAGAGACACCACAGCAACAACAGGACTCACCTCTGCCACTTTTAACAGATCCATGCTATATTTTCAATGGTGTAACTCTTAAAATCATCACATACTGGACCTGGTTTTGCGAACATGTCATTCCACATACCTGTAAATCTGAACCAGAAGTTTCAAAAGGTCCAGGACTGTTCAAATAAGTCATAAATATCTAATCATTGTCATTAAGGGTGAGGAGGTAGGGTGACTGGAGAAAGACCTCCCTAGTAGCCACTCAGTGCCCTCGTTTAATTCCTTTCACTGTAAAGAAACACGTTATATATTTTGTAAAGAAACATGTCATATATTTTACTTGAAATTAGTAAGACAAATGCCTGAAAATACTTAAAAGCACTTAAAGTTTAATGTATCTTTCATGTAGCAATACCAAATAAGTACAAACTAAGTAAGCATCAGTTATCATTGAAATTTTCCCTCTGTTTCAGTATAGGATAATTATCAAATATTCAGTAATTTGAGTGTCAGTTTACTGAAAGTGTTATGAATGGAATGATGCTATTATTTTTATTCCAATGACTTCATAGGGATGTGATTATATATTTAAATATTGCTTGAGTACCTGCTTCTTGCTCTGTTACCTTTCTTTTCCTATTTGTTATATACAATTTTTCTATCCTTATTTTTTAAGATTTATGTATTCATGATTTCATGATTTTTTATCTCCTTTCTCTCCTTTACATACCCATGTCATGACAACAACAAAATCAAAAATACCTACATGTGTTTCATTTTCTTAAAAGTACGTTATAGATACTTATATTTTGAATATTACTTTTAAATGACAAAGAACTGAAATGACAGTGAATGGTTTTTAAAACATTTGAGAACACTGCTGCTTATAATTTAGACTCATCTATAGACAGAAATAAAATGATCATAATATATTCTCTGAAAAATAAAGCATCCCTAAAGAAAGGTAGATCTAGGCCAGGCGGTGGTGGCACACACCTTTAATCCCAGCACTCGGGAGGCAGAGACAGGCAGATCTCTGTGAGTTCGAGGCCAGCCTGGTCTACAAGAGCTAGTTCCACGACAGACTCCATAGCTACTGAGAAACTCTGTCTTGAAAAACCAGATAAAGAGAGAGAGAGAAAGAAAGAAAGAAAAAAGAAAGGTAGAACTTCATAAAACAAGATTTTCAGTTTGTTCACAAGGAATCTGATACCTAATGTGTGCATCTGAAAGCTGTCAGAACTGATCACAGTAAACAGAGAAACACTTAACATAGTGAATGACTTCCATGGTCAGATATTAAAAGGATGTAGGTGTAGGTGATAATTTCCTGTTCTGTTCTATTTTATAAGAACAAGAAAGTACATGGATGAAAGATGACCAAGTATCTTATTCTCTTTAGTTATTCTAAATGTCTCATATTTAAATATGCTCCTAAGACAAAGACATGAAGAAAAAAATTAAGTTAGACACAATATTGAAAACATGGCATATTAAAATAAGAGTTCTCTGTGATCAAAGCCAACGAAAATTTTGCAGACAAGAAGTATGGTAATAAGTGATCAAGTCATTTAATGGAATTTCAAGATTTATGTTGCCCGAGGCTTGATGAGGAAGAGAGAGCAGGCATTCATTTCCTGGTCATGTTCTCTGCATCACAATGTACATAAAAGCTTACCTTCAGCATTTACATTTAGTAAGGTCCTGTTTGTTTTGCCTCATTACAAATTAGTTAAGAGTTGAAACAAATTAGAACAGGTAAATTTCAGAGATAATACTGAGAAAAGTTCGGTGATGATTATTTTTTAGAAATCATTTGAAAACAAAGGACCTTTATAAACTGATCATTGACAGTCTTCAATGTTAGTGTCTATATTTATTTTGATTATATGGAATGCTAATATATTATACATAACAACAATTCTCTATTTTGCCTTTTTCTTGGCTACTCAATAAGAAGCCAGTTGAACAGCCTATGTATATATAGTGATGTAAACTGTAAAGGGGGAACTAAATTCAGGAGTTGGTGACGTTATATTTAACATTACTCCCTTTTTAAGAGAGAAGACCATTCACCTACTTCTAGGCAAAGATTTACTTTAGGAAAAAGGAATGTGTGGAAAATTAGGTTATCTTTTTTTTTTTTTTGAAATGCACCTGGATCTCTCTGGGATCAATATGAACAGTCTTTCAGTGTTTGCAACACAAAATACTGTGCCAGCTCTAGATAATAATCATTCAGAGATTTAAAAATTAGCTCTCAAAAAGTAAATTGTTGTTTCTTCATAATCAATGAGATTCTTCTTTAATTCAGATCCAAGGTTTTTGCTTCTCTTCTTAATTTGCACAGATAACCCTAACTAGCATGAAACACAAAGGTGTTTTCTCTGGTCAAAGAGATTCACATATAATAGCATTTTTCTGATCTTAAAGAAATAAATGTCCTCTGTACAAATAGAAGCACACTCTGAATCAATCAAAATTTAGCTTCATGATGGGTGATGGCATCTAATGACACTAATCCCAAATAATGCAGGTAAAATTTGCACTAATACATGTCAACTGGCATAGGACAATAGAGAAAGTGTACTTTCAGAAGGCTTCACTAATAATAATTTCTAAATGTAACATGGTAATACTTTCTTTACTGGCAATTGCTTTTAAATTCAGCTGTGAGAAAAATCTCAAGAAACACATAGAAATTATTTTATCTAGAAAAAGAAATCAACAAATTTGGTCTATTAGAGTGAAAACATAAGGCAAAAAAAACTTGACTTGCTTTTCCCACCTGTTCCATCATAAACTGTGTGATTCACTAATATCTCCCTTAAATGTGTGATCGTCACTTCCTAATGTTAATCTTTCTCATCATTGGATTCTAAAAGTATATCTGAGATACATATCCAACATCATTCTAAATTGTGCTGCAGGAGATGATTATGCAGGAAAAACAACACCTGCACGGTAGATCTGTAGTTATCTGGCTTTTATAACAAAACTAAAGATCTTTTTAGGATTCCGTATAGAATATTTTGAGAAGTAATAACAGAAAATTGTCAGGCATTTGTGGAAAGTCGGCCTCTATTCTCATAACCATTCATTTACTTGTTCATCAATATTTATTAAGCAGTTCTTATGTACAAACACTGACCCAAGGGATACAAATACTTCTGCCCATATGAAGCCTACATATGGGAAGAAAAAAAAAAACAAATGATGTTGAAGAACACAGGAAATGAAATTTAATAATGAAAAATCAAAGTATAGCATTACGTACAGGCAAAAATCTATAAATATTGATGAGATACTGAAAGAAAAAAGAATAAGTGACAGGCAGATTTTATTGCTGTGAATGCCAGAATGAGTGTGTCACTATGCACGACTTCTGACACGCAACGCTATTGTTTATCTGCTTGTTTACGTATATGAAATTTCCTATAATCAAGACTGGTTCAAAACTCCAAGATATGTAACAATGACTGTTTTTGAACACTTGGGCCTCTTGTCTCCATTTCCCAAAGCTAGGATTACAGTCATCTACCACTACACCCAATATATTCTTAATGGCTTCCTGAAGTGTTAATAAATGGACTCAACTATGCACAGGCACTCATATATATTTGTAGCATTGTATAGTAGCCTCAGTTTTAGGCTTCATATAATAGGTAATAAGAAATAATGTTCTTCACAGAGTTAAAAATGTAAATAAAAATTTCATCAAATTATTGAATAGAGATACTATAAAGTAAAGTCCAACCTTGAGGACTTTGATAGACTACTTAATATGCAGTTCCAAATTGTACCAAGTACTGCATAATCAATGCAGGTATGTTGGTGCACTCCTTTGTTACCAGAAACAAGATGAAAACAAGATGGCCAAAAGTTCAAGGCAGTTATAACCTATACAAAAAATTTGATGATACCCTGGGCCATTCAAGGTCCTAAAGAAACTAAATTAAATAAGTGTATGTATTTATATACATATATTCATTTACATGTATGTATATATACACAGGTATAAGCACATATTGTGCATATGCATATATATTTTAATCTAATACACACATATAATATATATGTATAAATAACCCTTTATAAAAGAAAATTATTATCTCTCTAATTTTTTCTCATTTTGCTTAGTACAAGTAGATTTGACATTACCTGAGTAGTGGAAAGGTTGGAATGTATCAGACAGAATTCAATATATCTTATTGCTCTTCTCTATTCTTTCCTTACTCTGATCCTAACCCATCATTTTGTAGCTACAAAATGGGGTAAGTTAGAAGCTGGAATGAGGAGGTGATGTATTAAAATTAAGAATGGCCAAGGAAATTTTAAGAGAGGCAGGTTGGTTCTTGTCTCTTTGTTGTGCAAAGTCCTTTTAATATGTGTTGCTTTTATTGTTTAATGAATAAAGAAGCTGTTTTGGCCTGTGATAGGGCAGAATAGGGCTAGCTGGGAAAATCAAACTGAATACTGGGAGAAAGCAGGTGGAGTCAGTGAAATGCCATGTAGCCGCCAGGGGAAATATGCAAGTTCCCAACAAGAACCTTGCTGGTAAGCCACAGCCATGTGGCAAAACACAGATTAATAGAAATGGGTTAATTTAAGATATAAGAGATATGGCTGGAGATATGGCTCAGTGGTTAAGAGCACTGGCTGTTCCTCCAGAGGTCCTGAGTTCAATTCCCAGCAACCAGCCCAGATGGTGGCTCACAACCGTCTGTAATGATATCTGGTGCCCTCTTCTGGCTTGTGGGCATATATGGAGGCAGAATGTGGTATACATAATAAATAAATGAATCTTTTTTTAAAAAAAGATATGAGTTAGCCAGAAATATGCTTAAGTTATTGGCCACAGAGTATTGTAATTAATACAAATTTCTGTGTGATTATTTTGGATCTGGGTAGCAGAGAATGAATGAGCAACCTCCATCAACAATTGGTACCCAAAGTGGGACTTGACATAAAACTTGAGAAAGCTTGAAAAGAAATCCTAGGCACAAAAGAACAGTGTTAAGCATGGCTTTTTGGTAGCAGCATTTTCTCAAGTGGACTCTTTTTGCTAAAAGCAAGCAGAGATATGATTCCTTTAAGTGGGGTTTTCTGATTCAGCAGTAGCAGAAAAAAAATGCATGGTTGAAAAACAGCCACTTCTTGGGCCATGATACCAGCATGAACTCTGGCTCTTTTAGGAGGTCAAGTACTTAAATAGAGTTTGTGGGTAGCATGCTATAAGTATCTTGGTGGCATCATGTGTCAGATGGTTACCAGAGTTGAGGTGGTGAGTGTGCCTCCCACCCAGCAGTCTTGGGGAAGTGAATGGACCTCCACCATGTGTGACTAGGCAGAGCCAAAAGGCAAAGCAGCCTTAGTCTTAGTCAAACTGCTCAGCATTTTAAGAAGTGGTCATGGTCAAATAAGGATTACAGATGTACAATGGGACCTTTTTGGACGTTCAAGACCTCTAAACGAGACACAGTGTATTTTTTAAAAAATGTACATAGGCTTGAGAGAGAGAGAGAGAGACAAAGAATTAAGAGAGTTATAAAAAAGTTAATATTTTTTTTATAAAATAAAACAAAGTCTTTAAAGAGACAGAGTAAGCTTGTAGAAAAAGTGATAAAAGTAAAAAAATAAGCCACGCAAAAATAAAATATACACAGGTAGTCTGGATCATGTATACTATTCTGTTTTCTTTGAATTTTTTGACTGCAGAGAGATGTTTGATTCTGGGGACTACTAAGCTAAATCAACATATATATTTTAAAGATATCCTGACTTCCAAATTGGACTCTAAGAATATGTTGCTTTGGAAAAGAGGTTCTTCTTTTGTTTCCAGAAAGGATGAGAACCTGTGGATTCCTTCGAGACTAATGTGGTTTGATGGACAAAGAACCCCTAAAAGTTCACTGTAAACACCCCCAAAAAAATTCAACAAAAACAGAAAGCAGTTTGGAAAGAACTACTCCCAAATTCCCCAAATATTGTTTATAATTGTTTGTTTATATTTAAAGGTAGTTATGTTATAGAGATTTGCATTGGTATGGATCTTAGATTATTGATACAAATTTAGGGTCAGTTTTGTTATATGTATATTTCTGCTCTTGATTAAGGTTTCTCATTTAAAAATGTAATGTGTAATTAAGAAATATAGGTTAATAGATAATCATCTATAATAGTCAAGATTGTGGTCATGTTAGTTAGGTTTTATATATATATAGAAATATATTTCAGTTAGATAGGTATTCTTCAAATCTTTCAGAGACTGTCAGAATATTGCATTTAAAATGTTTTAATAACTTAGGACTTTTCATGACAATGAGACACATCTGCTCTTGGCAACACCAATTACTTCAAGAGGGTGATGGGCATTGAAGAGGCTCCTCATGAAGTTTGTTAGCCATTTTGGCAAGAAACTGCTCTTGCCTGATTTGCTTGTCTGGATTTACAGGGCCCACAAAAATATGACTGCTGAAGTTGCCTAGTCCTTTGTGGTTCCTGCTTCATGAAAGAGTCAGCCAGAGACTCTGCAGTATACAGAAGAAAGTTATGGAAAAACTGACAATATAGGTGGAACTGTCTTTGAAATTTCCTGCTTCATGGAGAAGTCTGCCAGATACTATGGGCTTGTAGGCTGAAGATGGGTACCCAAATATTATAAAAGAACTTTGGGTGACTGTCCAGGTAGTGAGATGTCTCTGTCAATTCTAGAGTTTTGGAAGTTGCTTACAATGTACTTCATGTTAACTTAAGTAATATCATATCCTTTGGAGTCTTTGATAAAGTTAAAGAATAGATTGTTATAGTTTCCCTTAGTTATGATAAAAGATAAAGCAGATATAAATATTGTAACTGTAATTCTTGCTTGATACCTGTTTTGTTATATGTAATTTTTCTATGTAAAATTGAAATATTTCTTTTTATTTGATCAGAAAAGGGGAAATGGTGTGTGAAGTCCTTCTGTATATGTGTTGATTTTATTGGTTAATGAATAAAAACAGGTTTGGCCTGTGATAGGGCAGAATAGAGCTAGACAGAAAAATTAAACTGAATGCTAAGAGAAAGCAGGTGGAGTCAGTGAGATGCCATGTTGCCGCCAGATGAGAAAGACGCATGCCATCAGCTGGAAACTTGCCAGTAAACCATAGCCACATGGTGATACACAGATTAATAGTAATGGGTTAATTTAAGATAGAAGAGTTCCTCAGAAATACACTTAAGACATTGGCCAAACAGTATTACAATTAATACAGATTTCTGTGTAAATTATCTTGGATCTGACCAGCTGGTAATGAATGAGCAGCCTCTGTCAACATCACTTGGTGTGTAAAGTTTGATGATCAGAAATGCAGCTATCTTAAATAAAATTTCATTTTACACAATCAGATTCTCTTCAATATAGTTATTGTGGAACTTTTTTATTTCTTAGAGGGAAAACCTTTTTTTCTGTCTTGGGTCTTCCCACCAAAATTAGAAAATTCTTAACCTCAAAATTATAGCTCACCTCTCAGAAATATACCTTAAACATATATCTGGCATTTATAGCTGGGATGCAATTTCCCTCTTTGTAATTGATAGTCTAGGGAATACTTTTTATGCATACCTTTATCTGAGCTAAATTATTTGAGTAACAAACCTGATATTTTGATACTTTATTAGATAATCATATAAAATTATCTTGTAATGATATATGGTAAATATTACCAATACCAAAAAATAACTCTGTAAAGCCTGAAGGGAAAAGAAATGACAAAAACTTACACTCTTGACAGGAAAAAAGATCTAGTTTATCAATATTTCTAGCACCATTGATATTTTACAGTCTTAAAGTCTTTCTTTATAGAAAAGAACACCCTGGCTTAAGCAGCATTATTTGAAACATAATATGTTTCAAAGCTCACATTGGTGAGCAGCAGAATCATATTTGAAATGAGTATCAGAACATATAAAAAAGGATTAGTCAAGTACAACTGCAAAGTGTAAATCAACTAAAGACTAAAAGTTCTATCAGCATTTGACAGCTGCATTGTAGAGAAATATTATTTTAATGTGTATCACTTCAATAACTGTTTTTCAATGCCTTGATTTGTTAAAATTTAAAACATATATGAATAGTGTAAGTGATCTCTAATGACCATTTACTAAATAAATTCAACAGCCAGTAATATTTTGTGATATCTCTCCATTTCTCTCCCACTCTCTTCCCCATACACAAATACACTCACATGCATATACAAATTCATACACACAAACATAGTAAGCTACTTGTAGATACTATTTTGCTATAAGATTCTGAATTATTTATAAAATTTAAATAGGATTATATAATTAGAGAAATATAAAATGAGTCCCAATAATTTCCTTTAAGATAATTTGTCTTACCTTGTGTTTAATACAGGACCATACCACATTACATTTAGTTATGATGCTTCTTTAATTCAACAGTAAAGGAAAAATAAATATTAAATAATGAAAAGAGGAGAATTTCTGAGTAGAATTACCAAAAGAAAGGAAGGGTTATAGCTTGTATTTTAATTTTTAAATTAATAAATAATGAATTTAAAGGAAGGATCTCATGTATTTTAAGGTGGCCTCACCTCACTACACAGTTGAGAATGGCTTTAAGCTTGTGTATCATCTGCTTCCTCTGAGTTCTGAGTTTACAGCTATGCACCAATAAACTAGGCTTATTTAGTATTAGAGACTGACCCCAAGGCCTCAATATGTATTCCACAAAGGCTCAAGTTTTAAACAGCTGATTTTCCACTGGTAGATTCACTCATTGAGAGCAAGTAAAAGTTTGAGAGTTCAAATCTATCTCATGGATTGATCCACTGTTTTCCTCAGAATTTGATGACTGTATGGAAAGTTGGTGAAATTACAAAGAGTAATTTGATTTGAGAACATAGATCAAAGGGGTTGTATTTTTGAAGGGTGTATCTCATCCCTTTATATATTTCCTCTTTCTTTCCATGACTAGGCTAGTGTGGAGTAAAATATCTCCTCTGTCACATTTTCCTAATGTCATGACATTTTTCCTGCCATGAATTTACAGTGGAGGAGTTATCCACATATATACTGAACCCATTGAAAAGGTAAATAAATTTAACTCATTAATTTTTTGTCATACCTCTCAACTATTTATCACAGAGATGAAAAACAGATTAACCTAGGAGAAAAAGGCCTTTGTTTCATGAGAATTCAGCAATAATCCTAGAGAAAGTGATATCAGAAAATCATTTTGAATCCATAATTGATTGAAACACAATTCATCCTTGACAACCACACTTTAGGTAAAATTTTAAAACCCATATAGTATTTAAACAGTCTAGAACAAGTCCATTCATTACATTTTAATTTCAAAGAGAAAATGACAGCATTAGAGTGTAATTCTGGCAAGCGCATTTAGCAATCAAAATGAATATCAACAACACCATAAATTGACATGATGTCCTTTAGAATATGTTAAACAGAGAAGCAGTATCACTTCTGATATGTTCCTGCCAAAATTGATACCTAGTCATGAAGAAATACATGTAGGCATTGACCTAAGGCATAAACTATTAAGGCAGATAGGCCTTAATGTGGCCCACAGCCTACTTAGTAAAGAAATTATACCATAAATAGAGATATGAAATTTAAAGAATTTAATCTAATGTATGGTTATACCTCATGGGAGTCAAATATATCAAGTTTATTATGATACTAAGAAGGTAAAAATAAATGTAGAAAGTCTGCTCACTCCTTTTTCTTTGCTACCAGAAGGACTTTTGTTGAGATACTATCCCTTTAAATACACTTTGTAGCTGGAAGAGTATTCCATGCTTCACTGTTGATGTCATCTGTGATGTAACAGACATAACCACCAACATGATTGCCTCTCCTTTGGGCAGATCCTGGGGTATCCTCAACCATTACAGAAATTTTACCTACATGAAATTGGTGTTTTATCTGGTGAGCAATGTTGGAAATCTTGTGAATATTGTTCTTACAAATTTACAGTCTAGATTTTTTGTTACATTTTGATTTTATTATTTTCTTCTTATCTCTAGTCACTTTAGGGGTCTGACAATAAGATCATGTGCAGGAGGCATCTCTACCTATGTAGTCTGTTTGCCTTTAAATCTTAAATTAATAAAAGTTACTAATTATAAGTAAAAACAACTAGAAAATTCAAAAGTATGACTATAAATATTATGAATTATGAATATTGTGTATGTTATATATTTTTTGATGTCAGCTAGGCTGATCTTAAATTTCTAGGTTCAATTAATTCTTCTATTTGCCTTCTTTGTTAGTTAATACAATTTATAAATTTTGAAAATAACAATAAAAACCCAGAAGAAGGGAATATTACAACTGATTCCATGGATATCCAGATGGTCCTGATGGATTTTTTAAACATTACTTACAAAAGTTGAAGAAATGGATAAAGATCTACATATCTGAACTAATAAATTTAATCAAGAGGATATAAAGTATGTAATCAATGTCATAAGAAGCAGTAAGATCAAGGCATTCACGAAAAGTTACAAAACAACATGTAGCCAAGAGAAAACATGATTGATACAGAATTTTATTGGAACTTTTAAGGAAATAACATACAGATCAATGAAATAGAATGAAGGATGTAGAGATCAATTCCCTGTTAAGGGCATCTGAGTTTAAACAAGGGCACCCAGAGTGCACTCTGGAAAAGAGAGTATTGTAACAAATGGGATTGAAACAGAAAACTGATGTCTAGACATGAAAGACTAAAACTAGACCTCAATTTTTTATTATATAAAAAATGCATCAAAAAATCATTGTAGTATCTGAAAATTTGAAAATACTAGCAAAAATAGGCAAAATACTTCAAAATATTGAATAGGTAACTATGAGTAAGACTCATAAAGCTCAGAAAATATTAATATTTGACAAATAGAATTATACCAAAATTCAAAATTTGTGTATAACAGTGAAAATAAGAGTGAAGAGACATCATATAGGATTGGGAGAGAAGTCTTTGCAAGTTATTCTGAAAAGTTATGAATGAATATGAAGAAAGTTCTCAAAGTAAAAATGAATGACAAAGAAATAAACTTGAAAATTGTTTGCCATCCTTCACCCTAAGACAAACATCAAGAAAAGTACCTTGAGATTTGGTTTCACCACAGGAAGTCTAAGTATCAATCGGCTGATCAGGAATTGGCTATGGTGTATCATGGTCAAAATGAAGTGGGGGACCTATTTACTCATGTGTCGGGAGGATTTAAAATCACCCAGTCTGTTTGGAGGTTCCTCAAAAATCTCAAAAGATAGTTACTATGACACTCTTCACCATACCTAAGTTATGGAATCAGAGTAGATGACCATCAATGGATGAGTGTAGTGCATAGTCACAATGCAGTATTATTCAGCCATAATATAAAGGACCCTAGCATTTAAAGTAAAATACATGGAACTGAACATCACCATGGGAAAATAATACAGTTGAACAAGAAAAATATTGTATGTTCTCCTTTATATGAGCAGACCATGTTTAAAAAGAAAGACATAGAAAAGGGATTATTTGGGAAGACAAGGTAGAGCAGGACAACTAAATAGAGATAAAAATTACATACATCATATATATGCATGTAAATGTCATTATTTGCACAATTAATAAATACCAAAGATTTTAAGAAATGAAAATAGATACATTTCAAGGAAGGGGATACAGATCACTGTGACATAAAAAGATTTAAGGGAAATGATAAAAGAAGAAGAGTGGAATTGGGGTAGGGGATGAGAAGGCACAGAGTAGAGGAGAAAAAACAGTGTGGAATAACAATAAAGACCTTTATGAAAAACTATTTAGAAACATACTTATTACTGTAGAAACTTTCAAAATAGATACAGAGTCATACATATAAAATATCTACATGCAATTAACCCATTAATGTGTGACAATTCCCTAACAGACAACACTGGCTAACAAAGTGCCTGTTAGTTTATTGGGAGTTCTTGGCCCCTGATTTTCAATAAATAGACTCTCAGGTGTTGCAGGAGGAGCAGGCTGCTTGTCCTCCCAGCCACCTGGATAGCCTAGCCCCCAAAATAATCACGCAGAAACTGTATTCATTTGAATCACTGCCTGGCCCATTAACTCTAACTTGTTATTGGCTAATTCTTCTATCTTAATTTAACCCATTTGCACTAATCTGTGTATTGCTATCTAACTGTGGCTTACTGGCAAGTTTCTAACCAGGATCTGTCCCAGGCAGGAGACCCATGGCATCTGCCTGACTCTGCTCTTCCCAGCATTGAGTTCTGTCTACTCTACCTACCTAATTGCTGCCCTATCAAAAGGCCAAGGCAGTTTCTTTATTCAACCAACAAAAGCAAAACATAGACAGAAGAACCTCCTACAACATTTCCCCTTTTTCTGTTTAAACAAAAAGGAAGGCTTTAATTTTAACATAGTAAAATTACATATAACAAAACAGTTATCAAGCAAGAATTACAGTTACAATATCTATTTTATCTTTTATCATAACAAAGGAAAACTATAATTATAACTATCTATCTATTCTTCAACTCCATCAAATACTCCAGAAGGATATAATATTACCTAAGTAAATGAGAAGTAAGCAACCACCAAAACTCTAGAAATGACAGAGACATCTCACTGCCTGTACAGTTACCCAAAGTTCTTCTCTACCATTGGGACATCCATCTTCAGCTTACAGGCCCATAGTATCCAGCAGACATT
>PVIU01015903.1:0-46700 GCA_004026605.1 Ondatra zibethicus
CTAGGGTCCACTAATGAGTGAGTACATACCATAATCATCTTTCTGGGTTTGGGTTACCTCACTCAGGATAGCGTTTTCTATTTCCATCCATTTGCATGCAAACTTCAAGATGTCCTTGTTTTTTACCGCTGAGTAGTATTCTAATGAGTATATAATCCACACTTTCTTGATCCATTCTTCCATTGAGGGGCACCTAGTTGGCAGATGGAGAACCCACAAACAATGACACCAGGACCTATCTCTTCTGCATATATTAACTTTTTGAGAACCGAGTCTTTTTGAATGCACTCCTTGCTAGGCCAGGAGGGATGGGGGTGGGCCTTGGACTTCCAACAGGGCAGGGCACCATGCCCTCTTTCAAGGAAAAAGGGGGAGGGAGGAGGGGTGGGGGGTAGTGGGAGGGGACCGAAAGAAGGGGAAGAAAGGAAAAAAATTTTTTTATCTTTAATTATGTTCTTGAATGGAAAAAATAAAACAAAACAATGTATGGGAAAAAAAAAAAGGTATGTACCACCATTACCCAGGTATATTTTTTTTTTACCACAAAAGAATTTCAAACATATGTATTCTATCATTTCTATTCAGATACTCTTAGGGGGATGTTGAAATTGTAAATATTATATAATTTACATTATCATTTGCTGTTTTATATTTATTAACTTTACCACACTAAAATTCATAAACATCTAAACTGTACTTGGTATTCTAATATTTCCCATTCTTATAATTTAGATTAAAAAGATAAATCAGTGTGTACATCTTTCAAATTTCAGCTTGCTTTCTTCAATTATTTGTAATGCACATACAAACAAAGAATATATAGAAATAAATTTAATCAAAATTTCTCAACAAACTAGTTTTATGGGTTGAATGTTTATATATCTATGCATTGTTTTGCCCTGAAATATTTTCCTTTGCAAATAACAACAATGTCATTTATTTTTAATAGGAGCATAATATTTGGTAAATGAGATTAGAAAAATAAATGAGATGTTTTCAGATAAAAATTATTCAAAATGAATATTGTTTAAAATATACTTTTATCATCTTGTGAATTTAACATATCTCAGAACTTTAAAACTATCTTTATTAGCAGGCCTTAAAACAGGTAAATATTTACTATATATCTGTTTTTCTTTTGAGACAGAGTGTCTCTGTAGATTTTGGTGCCTGTCCCGGAACTAGCTCTTGTAGACCAGGCTGGTCTTGAACTCATAGACATCTGCCTGCCTTTGCCTCCTGAGTGCTGGGATTAAAGGCATGCAGCACCACCACCCAGCTTTTGTATCTGAATTACACTATATATGTATGGATAGACAAAAAGAAAGAAAGGATTAGGATACTTAAAACACAGTAGGTCTGTGTCCTATAAACACAAACAGAAAGAAGCTAAATGGCATGACTTTGATTTCTGAAAAATAAATAATTATGATTTGACATATATCATTTCCAGAATGACCACACAGTAAGCATAGACAATTATAAATCAAAAACGATTAGCAACGTGAAAATAAAAGAACTAATTACTGTCAAGAAATAATGTAGCAGCTTTTGATTTCAGTGGTATTTACATGGGAACCAGATTTTATAAGTGAAATGTATTTTTATTTACACTGTTCTCTTTCCCTCTTGCATTCTTGAAATATATTTTTTCTTACCTTAAAAATTAAAATGTACAATTATGAAACATAATTTGACAGAAACAATTCAGTATGTATGTACTCTTTTGAAATTAGTCTCTATATGGCATTTGTCTGAAGAATTACTTTGAAATAGCTTCCAGGGTCCTCCTGTCATCATACATGCTAAAAGGAAATTTCAAATCAGAGGGTTATTCAAAGGTTAATTGAAAAATAAAATTATAATAATTGTCCACTTAGTTGGCCTTAAGCAATTTAAGATTGCATTCAATTATGCAAGTTATAGAAATGAAATACAGTATAAGCTTTGAAGTACAAGCCAACATAGTTGTATAAAAAAAAAAAACCTGTACATTTATCTCTTCTGTATTTAACAGAAAGAAGTAGGTGTAACTGCATCAAATCAAAGTTTGGTCTTCAGCAAAGAACTATGTTGTGGGATTTCCCTCTGTATGCTATGATTACCATCAATAAATAATGGAATTGCTTTGCACCTATAGCAGAGCTATAAGGGAACAGAGCTAGGTGGGGATAACTAAACTGAATGCTGGGAGAAAGAAGGCAGAGCCAGGGAGATGCCATGGAGCTGCCACTGTAGACAGACATGTTGAAACTTTGCTGGGAGGCCACAACCACATGGTGATGCACAGATTAATTGAGATGGGTTAATTAATATGTTAAAGTTAGCCAATAAAAAGCTAGAGCTAATGGGCTAAGCAGTGATTTAAATAATATAGTTTCTGTGTGATTTTTGGGGGGGGCTAAGCAGCCAGGAATTAATTAGCATACATCAGAAATAAGAAAAAATATCATACAACAATATATAAGTTGAAATATCAAGTTAAAATCTAAGTGTCATTAAATTTACCTCAAGGTAAAATTGTCTTTTGATATACATAGCAAATATAATGAGAAAAAATGACTTTCCTTCTTCTTGTAGCTATCAATGGCCAATATCCCCGCTAAGAGGAGTGCGGTTTCTTGTCCCTATCCCTCTCCCATGTTTGGATTTTTTCTGGCTTGGGATTGTAAAGGCCTTATGTATATTGTCCCAACTACTGCAAATTTATATGTGAAACTTCTCTGCTGTGTCTAGAAAATAATAGTTCCTGGCAGTCAACTGCCACCTCTGACTCTTTAAAATTTTTGTTCCTTCTTCCAATTACCCTTGAGCTTTTAGAATAGAGGTTGTTATATAGATATCCAATTTAAGTCTGAGTTATTCTGTAGTCTTTTATTCATATACACTAACCAGTTGAATAACATTCAATATTATTTAACTAAATAAAAGTTATTTTACAATGTTTAAAATGTAAATTTAAACTATAAAGTTTGTCCCTCCAGCTAGAAGTGTCTTTAGTATATTTTCCCTATTAAAACAAAATTTAAAGAATTGTAACTTGCTATAAAAGATAAAACTTCTACAAGTTATTAACCAATAAATTACAGACAAAAATGATTGTAGGAATTGTTATTTAAAATATGTATTAGTTTTTCTAGCATTTTGTTTAATTGATTAAATGATTTTAATTGATTTATTTGTATAATGATGATCTTCAAGACAGAATATCATCAGAATTCTGTGGGATGGTTTGAATAGATATTGCCTCTAAATGCTCATGTGTTTCCATACTTGGTCTCTAGGGAGTGGCACTGTTATGAGGTCTGGACTTTTTGGAGTTTGTGTGGCTTTGTTCAAGGAAGGTTTTCCCTGTGGGCCAGGCTTTATGTCTCTTATATTCAATCTTTATTGCATGGCACAGCTTACTTCCTGCTGCCTGTGGATTAAATGTAAACTCCCAGTTACCTCTCAAGCACCATGTCTGCCTGCATGCTGTCATGTACTGCCATGATGAAAATGGACTCAATATCTGAAACTGTAAATCAGCCTCACTTAGACATGCTTTCTTTAATAAGCATTGCCATGGTCATGTTTCTTCATTGCAATAGAAATCCTAGTTAAAACACTCTGGTAGAAATGTGCATCTGTGTTCAGTAATCGGATCACCTTAAAAAACAAAGTTTTGAATAACTGTCACGGCAACCAATAGACACTGAAAGATTATTTTTATACTACAAATTATCCATCAAATATGAAACCTAAAAAATAGCTATAGGGATAATGACTTTGAAGTGAAAATAAGAATATTTTTCAAATAGAATAAACTTTACTTCACCAAAGAAAACACTGTATAGAAGTTTCCCGTAAAACATATGTAATTTTCTAACCTCATTTGTTCTCTGAAATAAAATGAGGAAATACTGCTTAATGTGATAAATATGAGTGAATTAATACAATAGAAGAAAAATATAATATTGTATCATAAAACAAGGTATATAGTATCATCACAAATGATAATGAACAATGTTTGATTTTGAAATAATTTTTTTCACAAAATTAAACAGCATAGTAAATCATTATGAATATAAAGATTATATAATGACACAAGTTAATAATAATGTATTTCATTTGGAAATGAACTGGAGAAATAAGGAGAGCAGGACTCAGTTTTGTACATTTTCTATAACTTTTAGCCATCCATACTCTACTGTGTCAATTCTTTTGAAGGGCTGGAACCTCAGAGGAATTTTTTGACAGGAGAGACAAAAATCAACTAGAAATTGTCCACTTGTTTGCTAGGTGATGATTAGCTGTCATTTTCTTGACATCCCCCCTTGCACAACACATTCTTCCAGCATCCTTACTCAGGACAAAAGATAAAAATGTGACTATATCTAGAGATACCACTCATCACTCATTAAATACACATCTATTTCAGCACAATGTTTATGTTAATGGAAACTTCATTCTCTACATGTACAAGAAGACTTTTACATATAGCCTTGTAAGCAAAGTAAAAATTAAATACTTGATAATTGAAAAATCATAAACTTTTAAACTGAAAACATACTTCTATATATTTGAGAAATTGATGATTTTTAACAATGTAATTAGGTGATATAAACATATTTTCTCGTTAATAGCCAGAAAATCTATTATTGAAAAATGGTATTTATATTATTGAAATTGAAGAACTATTAATTTTCTCATGTTTTTTCTTTTATGTTTCGGTTATTTGAGAATTCTCAGTATTCAAGTTATATCATTTTTGGAAGAGGGGAACACATTTCTTTCATATGTATGTTTAAATCTCTTTTATAACATTTAATTAAAAGTATATTCTTTATTCATAAAATATATCCTTATTACAGTTTACCCTCCCACAATTCCTACCAGTTCCTCCCATCTGATCTACTCCCTTTCTGTCTTTCATTAGAAAAGAACAGGATTCTAAGAGGTAACCAAACACAGTAAGATAAAATATACAAAATAAACAAAAAATTATCATATTGAATTTGGATAAGACAACACTAGAGCAGAAAGAAGAGTCCTACAATCATGGTAATAATAAGAGATGCATGCATTCACAAACTCAGGAATCCCATAATAATGTTAAGCTAAAAACTATAGTATATAACAGACAACATGGTGTAGATCATCAGTGTTGGCCCTGTGCATGGTTCTTGAGTCTCTGTGAGTTCATATGTTCCTTTTTTTTACTTGGTTTTGTGGACTTGTTCTACTGATATCCACCTTCCACTCTAGCTCCTAGATTCTTTCAGTCTCTTTTTCCCTGGTGCTCAGTAAACCCCAGGGGGGGGGGGTTGGTGGATGTGTCCCGTTTAGCCTCCTCATCACGTATTTCTGCAGGTTCATTTCTTCCCCTTCTGTGTACAGAGACTGTGCTTCCGCTTCCCAGATGCCCAAATAATTACACATAAACTATGTTAATTGTAGCACTGTTTGGCTAATTGCTAAGGTATATTCCTAGCTAGCTCTTATATTAACCGATTTCTAGTAATCTATGTATTAGCACAAGGCTGTGACTTATCAGTAATGTTCTGTCATCTTTCTCCTTCAGCTGCTGCATGGTTTCTCTTGGAGTCTGCCTATACTCTCTCTATATCTCTGTTCGGATTTCCTGCCTGACTTTACTATGCTAATCCATTGGCCAAAATAGTTCTATATATCAGTCAATAAAAGCAACACATATACAGAAGAACATATCACATCACCTTTTGCTGACAGAATAACCTTCTCTGATAATTACTGGGTAAGGCATGATCAAATTGTATCACGAATTATCATTAGGAGTAATTTAATTGATACAATATTCTTGTAGACCAGTTACATTTGGTTTTACCCTAGGACTCTGGGAGATCTAGTTTCTGGTTCTTGGACACCCAAGCAGTGGAGAATATGGAATACATCTCCTGAATGTGTCTTAAGTCAAACAAGCCACTGATTTGCTACTCATATGAGTTTTGTGCCACAATTGCTTTAGAATTTTTGTAGACGGTACATATTGTAGGTCAAACACTATGTGGCTGTGCTGGTGTTTATGTTTCTCCTTAGGTAGCTGACACAGTATATTTTCATAGCCAAGACACTGAACCTAGGGGTGAAGGCTCCATGTGGACACTTGGGGAATATTACATTTTGATCCTAAGATTCTCTGGATTGCCCTGATGTCCCTTGTAATGGCCCCATTTTCATTTTTGATTTTGTTAATTTAGATATTCTCTCTGTAGTTTGGATAAGCGTTTATCTTTCTTTTTGATTACCTCAACAGACCAACTCTTGTTTTGTTGATTCTTTGTATTCTTCTCTTTGTTTCTATTTTATTGATTTCAGCCTTAGCTTTATTATTTTTATTGCTGTTTGCTCCTCTTGTGGCCATTTTTCTTTTTCTGAAAATGTTTACATTGCTAATATGTGATCTCTCTCCAGTGTTTTTCCTTTCTTTTGCTTTGATTTTTTTTATTTTCTTAAAAGATGTTTTATATTTGCATTAAAGGAAATAAAGCTCAAGACACCTAAAAGAAAATCACCCAGTCACAAGTTCCTCACTTATGTGTCCTTCTACATCTTGCTTGTGTACATACATTTTGGTAATTTAGATTATGCAGTATGTAACATGCTTTCACCCATATTGTGAAGATTCAATAACTAAAAATACCACAGAAATGACTATTTTGATAACCAAGAATATACCATGTCTTCTCAATCTGCCAGATCAAATCATAATCTTGACTTTCTTAGTAACAAACATTTTGTCAAAAACAAAAACGGAAGCAAACCTCTAGATAGAAATCCTGACTGTAGTAAGAGGCACGCGGGAGGCATCCTTCCTTTAATTTTGCTGGTGTGAGCTGTTATTCCCTATTTTTCTCTATCACCTTCTGTAGTGCTGTGATTTTTAGACGGATATTGCTTAAATTTGGCTTAATCAAATGGAATGAATTTCTTATTTTCTCCATTCAGTATGATTAAAGATATTGCAGTATATAGTAGCCTTGGCTGGGGTCCGTGGTCTCTTAGATTCTAACACATATCTGTTAAGGCTCTTTTGGCTTCTGGAATTCACAAAGAAGTCAGTAGAAGTTCTAAAATTCTGCCTTTATATGTTACTTGATCTTTTTCCTTACAGCTTTTAATATAGTTTAGTTTTACTGAGGCTTTATTCTTTTTGTCATTTTGTGCCAGAGGATTTCCTTTCTGGTCTAATATGTTTGATGTTTTCTATGGTTTTTTTTTTTGTACCTTTATAGGCATATCTTTCTTTAGGAGAGAGAAATTGCCACTCTCATTTTAGTGGTAATATTTTCTGGGCCTTTAGTGGTAGAATTCTTTTCCTTCTTATATTCGTATTATTCTTTGGTTTGGTTTTTTTCAAGTGTACCAAATTTCTTTGATGTGTTTTGTCAGTAGTATTTCAAATTTAACATGTTCTTTGACAGATATAAACATTTATTTTCAGTGCCTTGGATTCTGTGATCCATCTCTTGAATTTCTTGGTGAGTTTGGGATCTGTTTCCTGATTGAATCTTAAATGTTTTTTTCCAGAATTCCCTCAGTGCATATTTTCTTCACTGGTTCTATTTCTATTTTCAGGTCTTCAACAGTTTTATTCATTTCTTCCCAATTGTTTTCTTGCCTTTCAGTTGAAATTTATTCATGTCCTCTTTAAGGAAATTTATCATCTTCATTTAGTTGGTTTTAAGTACTTTTCTTGGGCATCAGCTCTATTAGTACATTCGGGGCCTTATGTGGTAAGGTAACTTTAGTGGGAACATATTCTACTAATAATATTGATTTTTTTCTTTTTCTTTGCTGGCATCTATGTATCTCTCTTTGGGATGACTATAGGTTTAAATGGTGATTTCTAGATTTGTTTTTGTTGGGTGGATGGGAGGGTAGATGTTTGGTTCCTTGGTCACTGTTTCCTCCCTGGACTATTTTTTTTTTTTTTTTGAGAAAGTACAATTGTTGTGCGCTTCCTGTTTCCCTGTGACTATTCCAGCAGAGTAGGCTGTATTTGATGCTGGGATGCTGTTGTCAGTTAGAAATGGAAACTCAGAGGAGAAGCACCAGTGCCCTGGGGACCAGTCTCTAGGAGCTCACAGCTTGATGAGGATCCAGTGGAGTCAGCAAACTAGGACTTTATCTGAGGGAGTAAGGGAAAAGAGATATACACTCTTGAAGATTTCTTTCTGACTTCTTTTAAATTCTGTGTTTTCATTTTTCTTCTACTCCTGGAAACATGTTTAATTTGTAAAACATATGTGTGTAATATATTGCACATATATATATATATATTGTATATAGAGATATATATTGTAAAAAGTTTCAATGTAAATGTAACTTAGGTTTTGCCATACTCAGAGGAATGACAAAATTGTTATCACAAAATTTTTTCTCCAAAATTGTAGTGTTTAAATATGGCTAACATACAACAATCCCTTTTCAGAGTCTAGAAGTCCTGGCCTAGTAGCTTTACTAAAATAGGGCTGCTGTGAGTCTCATTTTTACCTCTTTCTGATCATTTTTCCTTGTCTGCTGGAAAACTTACAGGGATGCCTGAACAATGACATAGTTAAAGAAAAAGAATATGGTAGTAGAAAATGCATATCAGTTTGTGATACTTATGAGAATATAGTAAATAGTAAATGCTTTAATTTTTCAAAATGACTTTCTTCTAAAATATATTAATTTGACTTTTGTACTTATATGTTTTAAATTTAAAAACTAATATAATTGTCCATTAACAGAAAACAGATAATTGTTTTATTATTGTACTTTAAATAGTCAGTTTGCAAGGTAATTAGGCAAATTAATGAAGTTAGCATTCATAAAATTAAGGATATGAATTGATTTGGATTAGTATGTTGTTTATATTAATAAGACAAATAGCTTAAAAGATTATTTAGAAGGGAAATTATGAACTGATTTTTTAATTTAATTGGACAGTGGTTAGGAATGTTATAAAGAGAATTGTGAGGATAAAAAAATACTACCTGTAAGTCTTACTGAACTGAATAGGTTTTACACATTTGGTAGGCCATAAACACTGGAAGAGACTCAAGATGAAAAACATCATTTAGAGACCATGGATGGACATATTAAATTATGACATGAATGACATTTTCATACTCAGTATCAAGATTCTAGGTTTTTTTTGTCTGAAGGTAAAAAGTTATAACTATAAGGTTTTCTAGTTCAATATAAAGTTCAGAGCTTTTGAAATAAATATAATACCAAAACATTAATTTAGAGCACAATGCAAACTGAGCCTTTAATTTTGAGAGCCCCAAAATTTACACCTGGAGCGAGAACGCTGAGAATAAATAGTTAAGCAGTTTAGAAGACAAATCCTGGCACTTTACCTTGTGGTGGGACCAAGACACTGCCCACTGCATGGAGGCTGAGCAAGTCATCCCAACACAGGGAATGGGCTCCAAAAACCCAAGCTCATGCACCAGGGATATAACCTAGTCGTACAGCCAGAGTCCCAGCAAACAGACCAAGCCACACAACTGTTATTCTCATGAAGAGTACATAGTTCAGTCCAATGCAGGTGCCTCAGCAGTCAGTCCAGAGTTTGTGAGCTTTTACTAGATTAGATAAATATGTGGGGCTCCTTGTCATGACTTTGACGCCCCCTGCTCATATAATCCCATCTCCCTCTTCTAGACTAGATCCTTGGATTTTGGCCCAGTGTTTGGCCATAAATCTCTGCATTTGCTTACATCAGTTACTCGACAGGGTTCTATGATCACAATTAGGGTAGTCACCAATCTGATTTCAGAAGAAAACAATTTCAGATATTCTCTACCCTATTGCTAGGAATCTTAGCTTGGCTCATTCTTGTGGATTGCTTGGAAATTCCCTAGCACCAGGTTTCTCCCTGATCCTATAAAGAATCCCTCTATCAAGATATCTCTGTCATTGCTCTCCTATTCTATCCCTCCTCAATCTCAGCCACCACATTCCATCGTGTTATGCTCCCCATCCCCCCTGCTTTTCTTCCCTTCCTCAGTTTAACAAGGAGATTTTATCTGTTTCCCCTTCATAGGTTGATCCATGCATCCGTCTTAGTGTCCTCCTTATTGTTATCTACTTTCTCTAGAGGTGGAGATTATTATCCTTTGTTTTACATCTAATGTCCACTTATGAGTGAGTACCAACTGTGATTGCCTTTCTGGGTGTGGGTTACCTCACTCAAGGTGATTTTTTTATACTACTATCCATTTGCCTGCAAATTTCATGGTATTGTTGTTTTTTTTACACCTGAGTAATACTCCATGGTTTAAATATATAGTAATTACTTTATCCATTCTTCAGTTGAGGAGTATCTAGGATATATTCAGTTTCTGGCTATTAAAAATAATGCTGCAATAAACATAGTTGTGCAAGTATCATTCTGGTATGATTGAGCATCCTTTGGGTATTCGCCCAATAGTAGTATTGCTAGGTCCTGAGGTAGATTGATTCCCAATTATCTGAGACACCAACATATTGATTTCCAAAGTGGAAGTACAAGTTTGCACTCCCTTCAAAGCAGAGGAGAACTTCCCTTACTCCTCATCTTTTCCAACATATGCTGGCATCAGTGTTTTGATTGTAACTATTCTGTAAGGTGTAAGATAGTATCCCAGAGTTGTTTTGATTTGCATTTCCATGATGATTAAGGATGTTGAGCAATTCCTTGAGTGTCTTTGGGTCATTTGAGAGTATTTTTAGATTTTTCTTTCTTTTTTTATTTTATTAAATATTTTTTAATTTTTAATTAGATTTTTTTTAAAAGATACCAATCCAAATTCCTACTGCCTCTCCTCCTCCTCTTCCCTCCACACACCTTCCCCAAATCCCTTGAATCCTAAGAGAGGGTAAGGCACCTTGCTTTGTGGAAGTCCAAGGCCCTCTCTAGGCTGAGAAAGATATATATCCAAAGAGAATAGGACCCCAAAAAAGCCAGCACTTACAGTAGAGATAAATCCCAGTGCCACTGCTAGTAGCCCCTCAGTCTGCCCCAGCCATACAACTGTCAACCGCATTCAGAGGGACTAGTTTGGTCCTATGCTTGTTCCTTCCCAGTCCAGCTGGAGTTGGTGAGCTCCTATTAGCTCAGGTAAACTGTTTCAGTGGATGAACCCTTCATGGTCTTGACCTCTTTGCTCATATTTTCATTCCTTCTACTCTTCAACTGGACCTTGGGATCTCAGTCTGGTGCTCCAATGTGGGACTCTGCCTCTGTTTCCATCTATTGCTGTATGAAGATTCTATGGTGATATTTAAGATAATCATCAGTCTGAATACAGGGCAAGGTCAGTTTGGGAACCCTCTCCTCTATTGCTCTATTGAGAATTCTCTGTTGAGACCTGCAATCCATTTTTACTGAATTATTTGTGACTTTGATATGTAGTTTCTTGACTCCTTTAAATATTTTGGAGATCAGTCCTCTGTCAGATGTGGGGTTGGAGAACTTTTCTCATTCTGTAGGCTGTCATTCTTTTGTTGTTGACAGTTGCTGTTGGATAATGCTTACATACGCTGTAAAGATTTGTCACTCATATAATTTTACTAAAGCTATGATTGGCTAGTTATCCAGGGAAGATGAATAGGTGGATAACAAGACTAGGAAAATTCTGGGAGGAAGAAAGGTAGAGAGTCAGTCACCAGCAAGGCATGAAGGAGGGAAGATCATGCCTTACAGAAAAAGGTACCAAGCCATGTAGCTAAACATAGACAAGAATTATGGGTAAATTTAAATTTAAGTTGTAAGAGTTAGTTGATAATAAGCTTGAGCGAATGTGCCAATCAGTTTATAATTAATAAAAGACTCTGTGTGTGGTTTTTTTTTTTTTTTTTGGAGGGATTGAACAGCTGCGGGACCGAGTGGAACAGAAACTTCTGTCTACAGACAGTGTTCTTTTACATACAGAAGCTTTTCAACTTCAGTAGATCCCATTTCTTAGTTGTTTTTCTTAGTATCTGTGCTACTGTTGTTATATATAGAAAGAGTTCTATATTGATAATGTGTTCAAGACAACATCTCACTTGCTCTTCTATCGGGATCATTGTAAATGAATTCATGTTGAGGACTTTCATCCACTTGAACTTGAGTTTTGTGCATGATGATGGTTGTGGATCAATTTGTGTTCTATATGCCAACAGCCAGGAAAGTCAGAAGCAATTCTTGAAGCTGCTTTCTTTTCTTCATTGTACAAAATGCCTTCTTCCTCAAATATCAGGTGTTCTTAGTTGAGTGTATTAATATCAGGATGTTCAATTCAATTCAGTTTGTCCACCTGTCTGTTTGTAGGCCAATACCACGCTGTTTTTACTACTATAACTCTAACCATAGCTCTATGGCAGAGCTTGAAGTCACAGACGCTGATGCCTCCAGAATCTCCATTATTGTACAGGTATTTTTTTGTTGTTTTTTTTTTTTACTTTTTCTAATGAAGTTCAGTATTGTTCTTTTTGAATCTGTGATTCCAATTGTGTTGGGATTTTGATGGCGATTACATTAAATCTGTAGATAGCATTTGGTAAGACTGCCATTTTTACTGTGTTGATTCCACCTATTTAAGATCATGGGAGATATTTCCATTTTCTGATAACTTCTTCAGTGTCTTTCTTCAAAGACTTGAAGTTCTTATCATACAGGCATTTAGTTTGATTGGTTAGAAGTATTCCAATATATTTTATCTTATTTGTGGCTATTGTAAAAGATGATGTTGTTCTGATTTCTTTATCAGTCTGTTTACCATTTATATATAAGAGGCCTACTGATTTTTTGGAGTTTATCTTGTATTCTGTCACATTAATGAAGGTATTTATCAGCTGTTGGAGTACCATGGTAGAAATTTTGGAGTCACATATGTATACTGTCATATCATTTGCAGATAGCAAAAGTTTGACTTCTTCCTTTCTAATTTTTATCCCCTTAATTTTTTTGTTGCCTTATTGCTCTAGCTAGAACTTTGAATACTATATTGAATACACATGGATAGAGTGTACAGTCTGCTCTTGATACTGATTTTAGTAGAATCACTTTGAGATTCGCTCTATTTGGTTAGACTGTCAGATTGCTGTATATTGCCTTTTGTATATTCCTTGTATCCTAGATCTTTCTGAGACCTTTATCATAAATGGATGTCGGATATTTTTCAAAGAACTTTTCAACATCTAATGAGATGATCATGTTTTTTTATTGTATTACAGTTCCTTTATTTGAAGGATAATATTGACAGATGTTCATATGTTGAACAATCTCTGCATGATTGGGCTTAAGCCTACTTTATCATAATGTATCATTGTTTTGATGAGTTATTGGATTGTTTGCTAGTATTTTATTGAATATTTTTGCATTATTGTTCATGAGGGATACTGATCTGTAGTTATCGTTCTTTGCTGCATGTTTGTGTGATTTGGGTACAAGGGTAACTTTATCCTTATGAAAGAGTTTGGCACTTTTCTTCCTGTTTCAATTGTGTAGAACAATTTGTGGAGTATTGGTATTCACTGTTCTTGGAAATTATGTTAGAATTTTGTGATGAAACCATCTAGCCGTGGGTTTTTGTTTTGTTTGGGAGAATTTTAAATGACTGCTTCTATTTCCTTATGGGATATAGGTCTGGTTAAATTGTTTTCCTGGTCTTGATTTCATTTTTATATGCCATACCTATGTATAAAATTGTCCATTTCTTTTAGATTTTTCAATTTTGTGGAGTACAGTTTTTTGAAGTATGATCTGATGATTCTCTGGATTTCTTCAGTGCCTGATATTATGTCCCTGTTTTCACTTCTGATTTTGTTAACTTTAATATTCCCTCTCTGCCTTAGTTTGAATAAAGATTTGTCTATCCTGTTTATAGTCTCAAAGAACCAAGTCTTTGTTTTGTTTCTCTGTATTGTTCTCATTGTTTCTATATTATTTACTTCAGGTTTCAATTTCAGTGTTTCCCAATCATCTTTTCCTCCTGTATACATTTGTTTCTTTCTGTTCTAGAGCTTTTAGGTGTGCTCTTGAGTCGCGAGATTTTTCCAAATTCTTTATGTAGAAAATAGTGATATGAAGTTTCTTCTCAGCATTGCTTTCTTTGTGTCCCATAAGTTTGGGTATGTTGTGTATTCATTGAGTTCTGGGAAGTTTTTAATGTCTTTATTTCTTCCTTGTCCCTTTGGTGATTGAGCTGAGCGTTATTCAATGTACATGAGTTTGTAGGCTTTCTGTAATTTGTGTTGTTTTGTTGAATTTTAGCTTTATTCCAATTTCTTTGTATCCATTGTGGTTTGCTTTGTTAACATGTATGTGGTTGATTTTAAAGAAGGTTCCAAGAGGTGCTAGAAGAAGGTATATTCTTTTGGGGGATAGAAGTTTGTGGCTGGCTTCTGTGGGAACACAGACAGTGTTGTACATGTTGGCTGAGGGCAGCAGCAGCTGCTCATTTGTAGCTGTGAGATGAGAGTTCAAGGCAATTGCAACAATAATAGAAGCCCCATGAGTTGTCAAGGTGGCCACATAATGTGGTAATAGACTTAAGAGGGGGTCCGGGGAAGCCTGCAATCCATGGGGGGAAGGATCTCCCTGTCTGAAAAATGGACACAAGGATCGTGTGGAAGAAGTACATGTGGTGGGATCTGGAAAGTCTGCAGCATTTGGAGAGCAGGTGTCTCTCAAATTTAAGGCCTGTGGAGTTTGTGGGAAAGCCAGAGATTCTTGTAGAGAGGCTGCAATAGGAAAATCTGACATCCACTCATAGGGTTTGGAGAAAGAAGGGAAAAGCCAGTCGGTGGCACAGTGGCTCCAGCAGTTACAGCTTCAGCCGCTGCCACTAGCAGCAATCCCAGGGACATGTGGCTTTCTTGTGAATTTGTGTCCCAAGTTGGAGGTCAAGTGAAGCATTTATCTAATAATTCTTTCCCGAATATAAAAAATGATAGTCAAATATTGGGGAAAGTGCCTTGAAGAAGAGAATCAGAAACATCCACCAGTCCCCTGCTACCTCATCTGTTCCTTCCTCCTAACGTGCTGAGAGCCTCCCTCAGACCCATTTTGTTGTTTCCTTGCAGTCTACATACAGTCCTTCAGATATCTTCTGTTAATTTTTATCAGTGAGTGGCTAATAATTCTACCCTCAGACTCCAAGAAAGCCTTATTTGTCAGACAATCAAAATATCACACAACAGGGACACTTTCATCAACTGCATTAACATTCTTGCTTCGGTCTTAAGTTAATCTAGGGCATAAATTATATCTTTATATTTGGCTCTTGCATTCATTTCATAGTTAGTACTCATATTTTTTCTAGTCATCCTGCTATCTCATTTTGAAGGTAGAAGACATAATTCATAGAAAATAGGATCATCTGCACAGCATAGTAATATAATGTAAAAAAGCAAGACCTGTAAATGGATCTTGGCAAGCTGTCGAAAAGATTGAGTCACTATTGTTGGTTAATGCCTGACATAAAAGATACTTTCTTAAGTGAATTTTTTTATTGTAATGCATGTGGGAGGGGATATATCCTACGTGTGTGCTGGAGTCCTTAAAGGCAAGAAAAGGCTAAAATTTCCCTGGATCTGAAGTTTTAGATGACTGTGAACAGCCTGACATGTATGCTGGGAACTAAACTCAAATCAATGTGCTAACTCTCCAGTGCCATAAACAACAGATTTTAATGCAGACAGCAGTCTTATATGGAAAATACTGTCATTTTCTTGGGCTTACAGAGATATAGAGGAATGGTCAATTCCTACCTCCTACTCTTCAAACATGAGGTCACTTTTGGTTAGTGGCTAATGCATTTGATGACACCTCATTTAAAATACTTGACATCTATAATTCTCAAAACTAAAAGCCCCTAAACAATTATACAAAATTGAATCTACTCTGCAAATGCTCTCTAAATAGAGTAATGAGTTCTAAGTGAGAGAACATCTGTTTATACCACAGTTTACTAAATATCGTAAGTCATCTATTGAGACAGATTTTTTGAATATCTCCATTAAAGTTTTAATTGATTATCTTTTTGATCTCTTTATGAATAGAAATAGAGTTCTTAGATATATATATATATATATATATATATATATAATTGGATTAGAAAACTAATTTCTAAAGCGTAGAGCCAATTTTAAAGGCTAATCTTTCATTTTTTAAACTTTAAAACTAAATCTGTACTAATTAGGGTTATCTGCAAAAATAAAAACAATAGTAGGACTGTGTGTGTGTGTGTCTCTGTGTGTTTATGTATATTATCAGAAGAATTAAATTACAGGTGTCGAAAGATCCCACAGTCTGCTGTCTTATCCGAATTATCACTGAAGAATCAGGGAAAAAATCATAAAAGTAAAAAAGATTTATAATAAGAACCAAGATTGACTGGGGTTGGGTTCATATGGTAAGTGAAAAGAGAATCCTAAAGTGCCTCAAATTAAAAGTGGTGATGTCTGATTGTAATAAAAATTAGAAGTACTTTATAAGACAAAAGCAAATATTACCTCACTATATGTTCTGTGTAGTCCTCCTTTATAAATTACTCATTCCTTGCCATGTTGGTAATCAGTCTTTGACTAATAAGATACAAATCTTTTTAATAATCTGCTGCATGGAAAAATCTTTTGAGATATTTGGGTTGAATTAAAACATGAAATTGTTATACTTACTATAGCAGTAAAGTAATCACAAACAGGAATAAACTTATTCATCAATACTACACATAAATTACAACGCCTATGTGATAGTATAAATACTTTAGACATAATTTTAATAAATTTCTATCTATTAACAAAGGAGGCCCATATTAACTATGAATAAATACAGAGTGACATGGTAATAATTGTTAGGATATAATCTTCTCACTGGTATTACCACGTTATCAATAAACTATGTTTGGATGGTTTAGATTAGAGACAGCTTCATAATGTATTATCTTAGTTGATCTGGACATTTTTAGCCTGGAATATAAAATATGCCTTTTTCAACCTCTATGCATGAATTTTCATGTCCAACTTTCAGTTTTCTCTTCGTGTATTGTCAATTATCAAGAGTTTGGAGTGACAACAGGTAGGCTCCAAAGGCTCCTTGACAGCTGATTTGTTAACATATCTCTTACAAAGTGCTGAAACACTTACTTTAAACATTCACCCTTCATTGAATTTTAGCTATTAATATATCATGAATAAACACATCAGTAAAATCACATTTTTCTTACTGTAAGAAATTAATGGAAAATAAACCCAAGTGATTTGTTTTTAGTATTCAGATAAGTAATTTAGTATCCTGTCACAATTTAACTTAAAAACACTGTATATTGCGGAATTGTTACACAACTTGGTTGTGTATTTACATTCATAACTTTTTCCTTTTGTAGATTTTTCTATCTCTCTCTTGCTCTGTACGTACATGTATATATGTATGTAATTTGTATATAAATATAGATATTTATGAAATGAAATAGTTGTGTTTAACATGTTATAATTCTTTTAAAAATGCATGGTAACTCTATTTACAAAGATAAATATCTTTAACTGTCAGTTCCGTAGTGGAAATAGAATTTTGCATGTTTAAGATAAATGGCTATTTGTATAAAATATAATCACACATGTGCATGCACACAAACACACAATCAGTAACAGCCTATCAGTCAGAAGTAGATCAATACAGTTAGAGCTTTTATTCATGTAAATATCTGTCAACTCATCTTCAGGTAAGGTTAGTATGAATGGTTGTTAAAAGTCTACAGCACTGAGAAAACAGAGAAAGTGATAATTTTTGAAATAATTCAGAGATCTTAAAAGCAAAAGATAATAAAGGCAATACTGAAAGTCAAGTGTCAAGTTTTTACTCTAGTTTACCATAAAAGGGTTAATATCCTGATCAGCATGAAGGACAAGTATAAAATAGTCTATTTGCATAATTGGAATTAGTATCTTAATGCCTCAGATCGTTGGAGTTGCAGCAGTAATGGGTATTATAACATATTAAAGAAATTACAACTCAGCTGATAGGGTGCCTACTATTAATTATTGCAAGGAGCAGAACCCCGAAAAAATTATATGGGTGGCAAATAAATATATTGACTCCATAAGTCTTTGTCTATAAGCAAACACACACTGCTGGGAAGACACTGTAAATTGCTATTCAAAGTGACAGGAAATTTACAAAATGTAACTTCAAATTTATTTCTTAAAATATAAATAGCACAGGTTAGCCAACTTGTCATCAGATGAAGGTTGAACATGCCTAATTTTTTAAACACAGAGTAAAGGTCATAACATAGTTCAATATATACAGAAGCTGAAAGAATTAACAGTTTAGATATTTATCAAGATAAGGACCAAAAATTAATGAACTAAAATAACTCATTGAGGTAAACAGTTTCTTATAATGTTATAAATATGGGTATAAATTTGGGTGCTCTTCTAAACAAGAGAGATTTAAAGTATGTCTTTACATACTGAGTGGACTGATAGTGATCAGCAATGAGAAACAAGGATGTTAAGAATGGAAATAAAGTTTTAGAGGCAACTTTACAGGAAAAGCCTTAATTTAAATCTTGAGATGAGATAGACATAAGATATTTATTGTCAAGGTCAAATTTAAATATTCAAAGAGTTGATATTAAGAGAATTATATTTCATATGCCATTCCAGAAATACTGTGTCCATTTAACATCATATCTCAGAAGTTTGTCATTAGAGAATTAATATTAACAAGATTAATTTCTGTACATTATATCATGCTAAAATATTCAATTATGGAATTTTGTCAGAATATGCTTAAATAATCTGGCAAAACTAGTGAGGTCTTTAATGGAAATTTGCCACAGAATGCAGAAGGTATAGAATTGCTTAAAGCCATCAAAGAAAATAGCAAGTGGCAAAAAATGGACCAAAATAAATGAAAAATTAGGTGGATTAAAAAAAGAACAACTGCAATTCCAAATTAGATCACTCAAGATAAATTTGACAGGTAGACAAGCAGATATGTTCCCCTGCTCTGGAATTAACAGCTGGTGAGTAAGGATTTCACAAAGTTAATTTTAATGTATTCATTTTGTCTTAATGACTGTTCAATGCTATGAGGAGGCACCATAACCAAGCTGATTCTTATTAGATAAGGTATTTGACCAAGGGATTGACTGTATTAGAGGGTTGGTACACGACCATCATGGAGGGTAGAAGAAAAATAATTCACCTTAGCAATAGCCAGACTCTTTATCTCCCTATCCTCAGGCAACTGGCAGAGAGGGAGGCCAAGGGCTCTCCACCAGTGAGAAACCTGCTCCAAGAAGAATGTACCTTCTTCCCAGAAAGATTTGCCTACTGGTGACAAGCATTCAAACACACTTGTCAAAAGAACTATTTTTCTTTAAATCACCACGCATTTTATATATTACACAGTGAATTTTATTAAATTAAATCAGCACTATAATTTGGTAAGCGTAATATGAGTATAGAAACCTCTGTTGCCTTTCTTTTTGAAGCAGAATGTACTAAAATTGGCTGCTTATTCATTAATTTTTTTGCATAATTTAAATCACTTCAAATACGTCTATAAAATTTATGTCAAATTCAGAATAAATGAAAATGCGACTACTGCAGCACACATACCTACCTATAAATGCATTGTACGTGAAATAAATGTGTTCACATAGGAACTTGAAATTTAAAAAAAATTAAAATAAAAAACAATATGCTGTTTTGGAAAATATTTTCAAATTAATCATTGATAGAACTCAATTAAAATATTTAATCAATGAAAATTTACTAGTTTCTATGAATTATGCTTCTATACATTCAGGCAAAAGACAGTCTCAGTTCTGTGCTATAGCTGGAAATAAACTTGCCTCTTCCAATCTGTTAAGATATAACACTTATTTATAACAGTGATCATTATTTAATCTTGACTTACTTTGAGAGTTTCATATCTCTAAATTTCTAGTAGAGACAAGAATTCTATTAAATTGCTATTTATGATACTATTGATTTCTATGATGTAGATAATTGTAACAAGTTCATTCAGTTTGATAGGGTTTTATAGGGCTTCCCAGAAGATTGAAAATTGAACTATTTTGTCAGATTAATCAAGCATCAGGTCATCTGGAGTACACAACCAGACCATCAATTTCTCATCAGACTCCATACCCATATAAAAGCTGATTCAAGCAGAGCAGGATTTTTGTCTTTATTCAAGCACCTATATTCACACAGTTTTTCTTAATATTTTTATTGAAATAAAAATTAAACCAAAGTATAATTATATTAGTCAGTCATTCCTTCTCTTCTTCCCTTCAACTCCTGCAGCATCTTTCACATTGGCTTCTCCCATACCTTTTTACACCTATTGAAATCTGTGGCCTTTATTGCTTTAAATATTATTGTTACACATATATACATATGTTAAGCCTAAACATAAAAAAAAAACAGTGTGCAGAAGTGGGTTAGTCTTCCCATGTGTACATAATTTCAAGTCCTGACACTTTGTATTCGATAAACAGTTAAGGAGTTCATCTATAAGGAAAATTGTTATGGCTCATAGCCATTAGTTATCTGTAGTTAATTATCTAGGAATGGAGATCCCTTCAGTTTTTCCTTTCTCTATGATGATGTCTATTTTTGGTGCCATTTTTCAGTTTTGTTCAAACCACCATAATTTGAAGTTTCATGGATGAAGCTACCCTGTCATTTCTAGGAGCTATAATTTTACAGCAGATTCCCTGATGTTATGGTTCCTACAATCTTCTTCATTTGACTTTTGCTTTTGTTTTTGTTTCATGTGTGTGTGTGTGTGTGTGTGTATGTGTGTGCATGTGCATAAATATCACCTTATGAGTTTCTTTCTGTTGTTTGTATATTTATGGTTTCATAGCTGACTTTTCTGTATTAGAAAATAAATCATGAGACTCATCCCTGGGACAGTCTAATCCTCCCTTTCTCACCTGTCATTTGTTGCTCTGAGTTCTTTGTCTGTTTATGAGTTCCTTTACAATCTTCCCCCTTCCATGTTAACACATGCATTGACATTGACATTTTTTTCAGGTTTGTTTGTGTAGCAAGTTCTATAAAAGGTAGCTTCAACCAGAATTCTTCAGGTATGTCCAGCTCTTGTGGTACCAAAAAGAAGTAAAGAAGATGCTCAGATAGAGAAGAAATAACAATTCTCTGTGGTGACACCTATTTACCACAGAATGACCAACATGACAAAATATCCATAAAGGAACAAAACATTAGTACTCACATGCTGGTTAAAACAAATGGCTATCTAAGTGAACTTAAGTCCCACCCTGTAGACAGAGATTGCACCTTGATTTCCTGGCCACCTAGACCTTAATAATCACACAGGAACTTTATCAATTACAGCACTGTTTGGCCAATGGCTCAGGCATATTTCTAGATAGCTCTTACACCTAAAATTGACACATTTCTATTAATCCATGTACAGACATGAGACTGTCGCTGACATTGTTCTACTTCTGCAGCTACATGACATCTCACTTACTCTGCTTACTCTCTCTACATATCTCTATTCAGATTTCCTGCCTAACTTTATTCTGCCAAGCCATTGACTGAAATAGCTTTATTCATCAACCAATAAAAGCAACACATATACAGAAAGACACCCCACATCACCACCCAGCATAAAAAAGTCATTCCTGGTACTAGAAAACTATGCAACTAATGGGAGCTAATAAAGCCATGGGTCACGGAAAAGAATCTATTACCACCACTTTACTAGAACAGTTAATTCCTACATACATTCTAAAGGCTATCTGTGAACTCACAGATAATTATATCTATCACTTCTCATCAAAGAAGTTTCTCTCTACAACAAATTAAGAAAATTAAAAGAAATAAAATTTGCATATGAAGAAAAGATCAAAGAACCGTGGAATTCTCAGTCTCAGTGGCTAGACCTGTAACATTGCTCCTCAGTGCAGTGCTCAGGGAAAATCTTGAGAAAAAGTGTGAAAACATTGCAAGAGCCAAAACTCTAGAGAGGTTTCTATACACATAATTTAAAATTATTTTCAAAAGTTTATTTTCATTCTGTCTTGATTTGATATTTATTTAAGTATGATTATGATTTTCAAGATTCAGTGGAAAATTATCCTCAAAAATAGGCAGAAAATACCTTTAAGTGTGTTTGAAAAAAATGAAGCCATATTATCAGGTACTAATGTTCAATTTAACAAAATGAAAAGTGATTTTAAAATTTAGATATTTTGTCCTTTGTAAGTAATTCTTCATATTGAGCTCACAAATAGCATGAGCACAGTAATGCTTGTATAATGCAGTAAAAGCAATATATTATCATGTTTACACAGGAAGCAATGAATGATTAATTCTATAATTACAACTAATTGCTTGTTTATGTCTTGTAATTGTATATAATTTCATTAATATAAAGTGTTACTATACATATTCTGCTTATAAATATAATAGAATAATTGAAAGCAAAACAATCACAAAAGAAAAAGAAGACAATTGAAATTGGCAAGGGAGTTTCTAGTGTATATTTAATTTTAAAAAACATGGGAGATATGAAATTGGGCAAAAATTTATAGAGGGGTATAGGTATGAAGGGACAAGGGTGGTTAAATACTGAGGAATAAAACGGGTTAGAGAATTAAAGTAACAAACTTTGCTTGAAAATTCAATTGCTAAACCCAATATTGTTTATACAAATCATGAAGTATAATGGAAAATTACATGCTATTAAACAAAAAACCAAAAATTTAGAATTGAAAAAAATTAGCTAAATTTTGCATAACGTTTATATTTTAAAATAGTGATCTAATTTGCTAATGAGATTTTACAGGTATAGCTTCAGATGTTACCAGAAGACATGATCTTACAGAAAAACCCATGAGTCCTCTCTGGCTCTTACAGTCTTCCTTTTCCCTCTCCAGCAATGTGTAGATGTATTGTTGGAAGTGGGCACTACAACTTACAATATTGATTGGTTTTGGTCTTCTGTAGTAAGCTTCATCTGCTGCAAAATGAAGTTTCATGGACAAGGAGTGAAAGTTAGATTTGTTTATGGGTATCAGAACAAAGGTTTATAGGTTGTTTTTCAGGATTATCCTGGTTTAGTAAATGAGTGGTTGTAGATTCTCCTCCAATAACTGTGATCTTTCTAACACCAATATGATCACCTAAATTTGTGCTTAACATAGCAGACATCAGTGACGATACCAAGCTGCATGGGGAAAGTCCATGAGGACTCAATGCTATACAAAGATCTACAGACAGTTAAGTAAAGCTGGGAGTTAGGGAGGTGACACTGCCTAGGGAAGATCACACCAATTGATTGTCCACTGCCAGATGTTAGTCTTGAAAACATACATACTAGTAGCACTATATGGACTCAATGGGTTATATTGTGATGTATACAGATATATACATACATATTAGCATGCAATAACAATTATTTTTTTAAAAAGAGGCCAGTAATTTGAAGTAGATTGGGGGAAGGTTTAGGGGAGGAGGAAGACACATAATTAAAATACAATCTCAAAAATAACAACAAAAAATCCAATTCAATTTCTTCACAGATTTTTTTATTTGTGAAAAATTAACAACTAATGCCATGCTATTGTTTAAAACATGAAAGATCTAGCATCTTTATAAAATAAAGTATATTTGAGCAATGATTTTTATATTAAAATATCAATTTTGTAACATTTTAAATAATATGCAATATTTAAAAAGAATTTGATGAACTTGTTTTATCTTTCCTTTTTACAGGTATCAGGATATAACCTCAAGCAATGTAGCTGACTCAGTGATCTCCTTAGTCTCACACAAAAGCTGTATTATAGAGTTGGTGTCTTTCTTAAAAACTCCATTTGTAACATGTTTTGTCCTCTAATGTCTGCAATCAAGAGGATAAGGACAACCTGTATTTTTAGCAAGAACTTGATAGGCAAAGTGGAACAAAACAAACACACAAACAAAACACCTACTACAAGAAAAGTGATTATAATTCTAAAAGTTTCCCCAAATCAAACTTGATGCAAAATAGCATCACTATGGATAGAAATCTCTGGGCATGTATGAGATGGATTTTTTTTAGATGATCTCAGTTTTGGTAGGAAGACTGACCATCACTGCATATACTGTGATCCAGCACTGAACAAGGAGAAGTGCACTGTGCACTAAGCAGCTGCATTCACAACTCAGCCTTTTGACTGTGGACACAGTGCTACCAGCTACTAACAGTTCTCCTTCTGTGCCTTCCTCACTGTGATGTGCTGTATTCTCAAACTGTGAGCCAATATGGCAACATAAGCCTGTCCTTCCTTAAATGGATTTTATCCCAAGGAGAAGAGTAACTGAACCCATTCTTAAAACAAATTTTCTATGAAAAATAAAGTTATGAGACCCGTGATTTTAAATGACTTGGGTTTGCAGCAGAGAAGACAAAACCAAGGGTCTTAGATAAGATGAGAAAAGGATTCTGCCTGAATGTCATGAAGGCTGAGGCAAAAACTGAGGCACAGATCCAGCATGTGGAGATTCTGCTTTGTCTGTTCAGATATTACAGATTATCAACAAAAAATTATAAAATTATTTTCCTTCAGTATTATGATTTACTATTCATGCTGGAATTTAGTTTTATGAATAACACATCATTTACCACTTCATTTTTTTCTTTCTTTTTCTTATTAATTCTTTTCTCATACTGAGAGTACCATCTTCTCTATCCACTTCTCCCAGCCTCCCTCTCCACCTCCCTCAGAACCATTGCTCTTTAGTTTCCCTTCAGAAAAGATCGGGCCTCCCAGGGATATCAACAGAAAATGGCATAAGAAGATTCAATAAGACTAGGCAAAAACCCTCATATCAAGGCTGAATGAGGTGACCCAGTAGGAGAAAACAGTTCCCAATAACAGACAAAAGTGTTAGTGACACCCCCACTCCTTTCTTCTTTGGATTATTCCACTTTTGAAAATAATAACCAATTCAACTGGATGAGACTGCTGTATACCAAGTTTTCAGGAGTTTGTAAATCAATGAATGTTATTTTTATTAAAATATTCACTTCAATTGAATAAAAGCATATCCTTGTGATATTATAAGTATCTAAAAGTAATGTATTAAAATAATATAAAATTATTAAACTACATTCTTTAAAAGTAACAACTGAAACAATTTAAAGATCACTGTTATGGATTTCTATAATGAGACTTTTTAAATAAAAGGTAGGTTATAGTCTTGCAAATATGAAAATTTTTCAGTGCACAAAGACATGTTTTTCTCCCCCTTATACAGTTCAGAGTTGCAAAATAAAATTATTAAAATTACAATGGTCTTCTTAACATAATTCACATTCAATATTGAATGAATGAGCAAATGGGGGCAATGCTGAAATATCAGGACACATGCATAGTTCACAAAGAACAGTAAAAGGTTTCTGCTTCCTCCACATTGAAATATGAACATCTGCTATCAGCTTTTCTCAGCTGGATTAAAATGTCATTTTAGTAGTCTTTTTCCTCCTCCCTCCCACGGCAGGAGGACATAACGCCTCTGTGAAGGTGTGAATTTCCAAAGCTGTGAGGTCTGTGAGATGTGTGATTGTAAGGTTTCACAAAGACCTGGGTGGTCACCTGAAGTTGAGATGGAGGGAAATAAGGAATTTTGGCATAATTAAAGAGACTGTAAATTTGGTAATAGGTTGACAGCAACTTATGCAGTAATGTGTCTTTACGTCTAACTTAGTGTCTTTTCACCACCAAGAATAAAAATTAATCCTGAGTGGTGAGTCTCAGTATTCCCAGGGCACAACAAAATACATTCCTTTGATTAGATCATGTCCTTATGTCTTAGACACTTTCAATGAAATGTTCATTGATAAAAGGCTCGTTTCAATAATACGTTTCATAATAGGAGAACATAATCATCCTTTCTAATGCAATACATGGGAAGATATAATTTAAACTTGATTTTTGGAGAAGGAAACATTTAAGTAATCAGTTGATAATAAAACATGAAGATGTAGAGCAACCTTGATGTGAAAGGGAAGATGTTCAGGGGTTTGATAATCAATGATCTTACTTTGATATCTGTAGAAAGAAACTTTTATTTGGTGATGAAGTCAAGTATGTTTCTTAAATAGTCACTCTTAGCTTATTACTTCTTCCAAGTAAGATAATATAATTCCTATTTGCATTATGTTTCTTTGGGACAATGTGTCTGGTTTCTTTTTTAAAAAAAATAACACTTTGAAACAATGTTTTTAAGAAACAGTAGCTAATGAAAATTCTTCATATGAATAACTTATATATCTGCATTTTCATGTAAAAAGGGGTGGGCCTTGGACTTCTAACAGGGCAGGGCACCATGCCCTCTTTCAAGGAAGAAGGGGGAGGGAGGACGGGTGGGGGGGTAGTGGGAGGGGACCGGGAGAAGGGGAAGAAAGGGAAAAAAAATTTTATTTCTTTAATTATGTTCTTGAATGGAAAAAATAAAACAAAACAATGTATGGAAAAATAAATAAAAAAAGAATAATTTATATTATTACAGTTAAATGTGCATAGTAGGAATAAACATTACCTTTTTTAATTCTAGAATTTAACATCTATTTTGTTATGAAAGAATTTTAACTATTTTTTCACAATTAGAGTTCAAAATCCAGAAAGGATGTAGGAGTTATTCCAGTTTTTTAAAAAGTTGAATAATGACATAAACGATGCAAGATAATAAAAAGAACAAATTCAGAAACTTCATTCTTTGTTGGATTATACAATTCTAAAATGTAGCAATCCTAATAATTGCTTTCAAATAATGTAACTGTTGTAATTTAAGGTTAAATATCATGTCATTAACTTAAGAAGAGGACTTCATGAACAAGAAGGCAAGGATTTTCACTTCATGATCATTGTATTTTGAAATCCCAAAATAAAACAAGAGCTAAAATAATTACATTTAATAAATACAGTTCTTTGGTAATTCCTACATGGATAAATGCATTCTGATTAATTTCCTGGCAACGTATAATTTTCTCATTCCAACAAGCTTTTCTTCATCCTAACAAATATCTTTTCCATGTTCAATTCTTTTCATTTTATTTGTCTGACAGAGGTTATCTAAGCCTTTCTGTTTGACCATAGGTTTGAAGCTTTGCAAAAGAAACTGTTTTATCTAGACTGAGTATAAACCTTGATTGTATGTCTCCCACTTTTCCAAATGCCAGTATTTCAGGAACAAGTTATAGGAATCTGTGAAAATTTTCTCTCCACTCCCAAGAGAAGATCTCAATTAGAGTGTACCCAATGCCAGTAGGCACAGTAGCTCTGAGTCTATGACCAACATTGTTTAATTTTTGGTTTTTTTTTTTGAAAATCAGATGTCCATAGCTATGTGGATCAATGTCTAGGTCTTAGATTTGATTCTACTGTCCCACCTGTCTGTTTTTATGCAAACACAGTGATGTTTTTATTACTACCATCTTGTAGTAGAACTTGAAATCAGAGTGGTGATACCATTGGAACTTTTATTATTGTGCAGGGTGGTTTTTGTTATCCTTGGTTATTTGTTTTCCATATGATGTTGAGAGTATTGTTCTTTCAATTTCTGTAAAGAATTGTTGTGGGTTTTTAACAGGGAATGCATTGGACCTGTTGATTGCCGTTGGTAAAATGGCCATTTGTACTGTTAATCCTACAGAACCATGAGCAGGGGAGACCTTTCTATCTTCTGTTATTTTCTCCAATTTCTCTCTTCAAAGTTTTGAAGGTCTTGTTATTTAGATCTTTCACTTGCTTTATTAGAGTTTCACCAAGATATTTTTTTATAGTATTTGTCGCTATTTTGAAGGGTCATTTCCCCCTAATTTCCTTCTCATCCTTTTTCATTTGTATATAGGAGGGCTACTTTTTTTTATTTTTGAGTTAATCTTTTATCGAACCACTTTGCTAAAAGTGTTTATCAGCAGTAAGAATTCCCTGGTAGAATTTTTGGGGTCACTTCTGTATACTATCATATCATCTATAATCTGCAAATAAAGACATTTGACTTCCTTTTTTTCTAATTTGTGTATCCTTAATCTTCTTTATTTGTCTTATTGCTCTAGCCAGACCTTCAATTTCTATGTTGAATACATATGAAGGGGGTGCAGACTTGTCTTGTCCCCAATTTTAGTGCAATTGCTTAAAGTTTCTTTCTTTTTAATTCAATGTTGTGTTTAGGCTTGCTGTAACTTGATTTCATTATTCTGAGCTTTGTTCCTTGTATCCTTTATTTCTCTAAGACTTTGACCATGAAGGATACTTGGTTTTATCAAAGTTTTTTAAGCACATGTTTTTTCTTCTTTCTTTTTGTTTATGTGATAGATTATATTGAAAGTTTTTTCATATGTTGAACCATCCTTGCATCTCTTGGATGAAGCCTACTTAATCATGGTGAACGATTTGTTTGATTTTTTTTTTGGATTTGATATGCCAATATTTTATTGAGTATCTTTGTATCATTGAGTATTTTGTACCATTGTACTATTGAGTATATTTGATTATGAGGGAAAAAGAGTGCATCTTCAATGAATGGTGCTGGTCTAATATGATGTCAGCAAGTAGAAGAATACAAATTGAACCATATCTAATCATTTTGCACAAAACTCAAATCCAATTGGATCAAAGGCCTTAACATTAATTCATATATGCTGAACCTAAGAGAAGAGAAAGTGGGGAATAGCCTGGACTACATAGTAACTGGAAAGAACTTCCTGAATAGAACATCAGTGGCACAGATACTAAGATCATCAATTAATAAACCTCATGAAACTGAAAAGCTTCTATATGGCAAAAAACACCATTAATAGAACAAAATGTCAGCCTATAAAGTGGGAAAAGATATTCACTATCCCCACATCTAAATAGGGCTGAGTTCCAAAATATCTAAAATACATTAAGCTAGACATTAGAATAATCCAATTAAAAAGGGGATATTGATTTAAACAAAGAATTCTACTTTTGTTGTCTTACTAATCTAGTCGGAACTTCAAGAACTATATTAAATAGTTATGGAGAGAGTGGAGAGCCTTGTCTTGTCCCTAATTTTAGTGGGATTCCTTTGAGTTTCTCTCCATTTAATTTGATGTTGGCTGCCGGCTTGCTGTATATTGCTTTTATTATATATAGATATGTTCCTTGTATCCCTGATTTCCCCAAGACCTTTATCATGAAGCCATGTTGGAGTTTGTAGAATGCTTTTCATTACCTATTGAGATGATCATATCTAAGCTGAATGTTGGGAGAAAGTAGACAAAGTTAGGGAGAAGCCATGTAGCCATTGAAGGAGATAGATGCCTTTACCTGGAGCCCGCAGAAACTTTGCCAGTAGGTCATGACCTTGTGGTGATGCACAGATTAATGAAGATGAGTTAGTTTAAGATATAAGAGCTAGCTAGAAATAAGTTTAAACTATTGGCCAAACAATATTGCAAATACTGTAAATTTTGTATGATTATTTCAGGTCTGAGCAACTGGGAACAAATGAGCAGCATCTGACTACAGATTGGTGACCCAACATGGGGCGTGAACCTATAAATGAGCATGACCCATGCTCTACTGACTGAGAGAGACGACTTCAGGACTGCTGGCTGAGTTGGACCTACTACACAGGATACCTAATGACAGCACCCCCAGGAATCTGCAAGGATGACCCACCTAAGATTCCTAAGACCCACCTAAGGAGATACGTAGCCTGAACTGGCCAGCTCCTGTGACATCATAAGAAAACTCACACAATCAACTAACCTGTTCTTACAGGAGCTCATAGAGACTTAAAGGACAGTTTAGAAGACTGCATGGGACTGATCTATGTCCTCTGCATATGTCCAACAGTAGTGTCGCTTGATCTTCATGTGTAACTCCTAGCAGTGGGAGCAGAGACCATCTCTGACTCTTTACCTGATTTGGACATCTTATCTCTCACACTGGGTTGCTGTGCTCAGCTTTAACACAAGGCAAGGTGCTTAGTCTTACTACAACTTGATATCATGTTTTGTTGATATCCATGGGTTGCTTGACCTTTTCAAAATAGAAATATAGGATATGTGGATGGGTAGGCAGTAGGTAGACAGGAGGTGGCTGGAAGTCCTGAGAGAAGAGGAGGTAAGAGAAACTGCAGTTGGGATGCAAAATACATAAATTAATCAAATAAAAATAATTCTTATACTACTTTCACTGATAAAATTAATGATGGAGTGGCATTGCCTACAGATTGGTGGTATTTTAATATAAAACCTATTGCAGGATCTTCATTCCACTGTCAGATTGGAACGTAATTTTAATAATAAATTAGCTTAAATATATTGAATTTAATGGGTTTGATTGCATGCAGAAACTTGAATTTAAGCAACCTATTAAAGATTTGAAATTTCTTCTGCTGACATTCAAATATAAAGTTTTAAACAAGGTTTTGTTTTACCCTTAAAAATTTAGAAGATGCAAGTTCTGCAGGAAAGTACAAAGTGACATTTTTAATTCCCATCAGATCATCCTACAGATCATGGCTATAGGACAATTTTATTAACTTAGCTAGGAGACATCTTTAGTCTTTGTGTGAGTTTCTAATGTTATAAGAAGTTAAACCTTTCAGTATTAAAGTGACTATATTATGTGATCTCTATGAATTCCTGAGATAATATAGTTCTCAGTTTTCTGAATAATTATGACCTTGGAGGTGATGAGAAAACTGACACACATCTATAGAGATTAAAACTTTTACAGTCTTCTACTTTGGGTCTAGTGGTTATCCCCATGACAAATCTATGTGATAAAAATGAAGATTCAGTGTCCTACATTATCCAGTGGTATCCTGAGAATTCTTCCATAGGAGAAATGGAATCTTGAAAAATAGTGCCTGTAATTCAGGATAATTTTCCATTCTTATACATTTAAATGATTTGGTTGGTACTTGGATTTAATAATAAACACATAATTTGAGGATATGCATCATTAAATCAGTACTATCAGAGCTCATGACGAAGTTTGAGGCTGATGTCTATTTTGCAGGGGCCTCCCTCGCCCTCCATTAACACAAACAAGGGCTTAAAAGTACCACGCAGAAAACCCTACAAGATCTTAAGAAATTAAACTCCACTTCTTCTGTCCCATAAATGTGTTTTCTCTGGTTTCTTAATCATGGCGCTATGAAGATTGATTGTGTGTTTTTGTGTGTGTCTGTTTGCATGTTTGTGTCTGTTTATGTGTGCCTATGAGTGTGTGTGTGTTTGCATGTTTGTGTCTGTTTAAGTGTGTCCATGTGTCTGTGTGTGTGTGTGCATCTGAGAGAGTATGTGCATGTGTGTGTATGTGTTTGTGTCTGCATCTCTCTGTATGTGTGCATTATTTTTGTCTGTGTTTGCATCTGTCTTTCTTTGTGCATGTCTGTGTGTGTCTCTGTGTGTGTTAGAGTGTGTGTCTATGTGTGTCTGTGTTAGTGTTTCTATGTGTGCATGTGTATTTGATTGTATCTATGTATCTCTGTGTGTATTCTGTATTTGTGTGTGTCTGCATATGTGTGTCTCAGGGTGCATATGTGTGTGTCTTTGTGTATGTCTGTATGTATTCATGATTGTTTGTATATATGTGTTTCTCTCTGCATGTGTGTGTGTGTGCTCTGTGTATATGTGTGCTTGTGTGTGTATTATTGTGTATCTTAATTTTTGTGTCTGTCTGCGTGTGCTCTGTGTGTATGTGTGCTAGTATGTGTGTATGTGAGTATGTGTGCTTCTATGTACATGTGTTTCTGTATGTGTGTGCCTTTATGTTTGCCTTTTTCATTGTGTTCATAAAACAATCTTCTTTTTTTAGTTATAACTCAGACTTGTTTCTGCCTTATTATTTTTTTAAGAAATACATGTTCAAGGTTGGCTGTCTTGGCTCACGCCTTTAATCCCAGCACTTGGGAGGCTGAGGCAGGCAAATTTCTGTGAGTTTGATGCCAGCCTGGTCTACAAGAGCTAGGTGCAGGACAGTCTCCAAAGCTACAGAAAAACAGAGAAACTTTGTCTCGAAAAAACAAAAAAAGTATTTAGCTGAATAAAATCTTTCCCCATCTGCTATTACCTGTATATTTGCACTGATTAGCTATTTTCTTTGGAAGAAGGAACTCTAGGCTTATTGAGGACACATTTCCAATGACTAAGTTATACTGTCTAGCTGAGATCATTTGAAAACATGTGTTTAAATCACTTCTATGCATCAGGAAGCTCAACAAAATTTCTACTTGTCCTTTATTAGGAGGAATTTCCTACCCACTCACATCCTTATTATCATTAGAGTTTCTTTTTTCAAGGAAAAGGCCTAGGGAGCCTAGGGGAAGCCTAAATGGCATTCAATTCACATATCCCCATAGGTCCTGCAAGAGCTCATGTTCCATCTCCAGCTACATGTTAGATTTTTACCTCCGATCCTCTTGCCTGCTTTTTGACTGCCCTGCATTCCTTCCATTCATATTTGGCCCGTTTGATCTAATAACATCATTTCAAATCTCCAGAGGGGCATCCAATTTTCCTCAGAGTTCAGTCTACTTGACTGTGCTGTGATTCCAGTCTGTGAGAGTTTCAAATAATTTTATCTATCTTTCACTTTCTCTGAAGCCTGGATCACTATTTTTGCAACCATACAAACACTATATGTTGGTATAAAATGATTTTTGATGTGAATTATAATACACCAATAGAATATTTATAGGACTTTCTAAGATCTGATATGTTCTTTAAATAATTTTGTAGTAAGATTGCATTAGTTTATCTTCTAAATATGACACTGATATTTTTGATACTCAATCTATCCACTATAATAAAAATTATACATTACATATTTAGCTAGCAATATGTAATCAGCACTAAATATGCTGAGGTAAATTTGTATAATACTCATGATTTTAACGTGAGATATTTAGCTAACAGAAATTTGCTAGGTGAGATAGCATAATCACTAGTAAATGACATAAACTTTTATAAAAATGAGGGCTCTCTAAAATATATCTTACATATTTCTCACCATGTGAGCTTACATTAGCTTGTTATAAATATTAATTAGGGTATTATATATATTTATTTTGATTATTTACTTATGTTTTGTTTATATTTACTTATGTTTTGTTTTATTGTAATCTAAAAAAATCAAAGTAAAATTTAGAATATTAATATATATACTTAAATCACTTGCTTTTTGATTATCAATACCATTATTATCAAGTGAATGTACTTTAAGGTCAAATTAAAAACAGTAAAATTATGGAATATATACAAATACTAAAATATTTTTTAAAGTGCAAAACAATCCCACACCTGTTTGGACTTATTATTAAAAGGATTATTTATTTGAGGGGAAAAAACTTACAGAACACCATCCTATATGACCAGGAAAGGAGTCTAGTTGCCGGAAAGGAGTCTGAAGCAAGAGGGCGAGAGGAGGGCTGCCTGCAGCTGCTTTTTAAAGAGAAAAAGACCATGCCCCAGTGGGCTGGTATCCCAAAGGCTATTGGCTGAAGGAGCAGAAGGAGCTCCCGCAGCATCTCCCCCTTTTATTTAAGTAAGAGAGTTCTAAACCTACTACAAAATTATATACAATAAGAACAAATATCCTATTCTAACTAGCTTGAATCTTGTATAATAAAAAACTTGGCCAAGTTATGAGAGAAAAGTAACTACATTTATGCAGTCTTCAACTACATAGAAGATCCGAGAAGGGAAATAATGTTACCTGAGTAATTAGGAAGTGCAATCAAACAACTTCCAAAACATGCAACAAATCACAGAGACAACTGGCTACCCGAGCAATCACCCAAAGTCACGTTTGCAATGTTGAAGCAACCAACTTTGGCTAAGGCCTAGAATAATTGACAGATTATTTTTAAAGGCAAAAAATTTTTCAAAACCATCTTACCCTGTCTTGGCAAGATTTGATAATACTGCTTATCCATTTCTGGATACTATGTATTTTGTCAGTAGTTGAGGTATGGGCAGTTCCTTGCCCAGAGGTTGGTTTTGCCAAGAAGAAGACCAGCACTAAGTGGAGTGTCTTTGAGGATTGGGAAGAGTTAGTAGAAGTAATTGAGGATACAAAATGATTCTTTGACCTGTTAGAGCACATGTTCTGAGTCAGCAATGCTTGCATTACTGCCATGTGAGCCAGGGGAAGGAAGGAAAGCCTCCCACATCTACGATCCAGCCCAGATTGTAAGTTTCTTCTTCACCACCTATACAAGAGTGATGGTGATCTTTTGATATGTAGCTTCTTAGGTTTTTAGGAATATATTATGGAATCCCCAAACTGACTAGTGTACCACAGAAAGGGATATAAAGAGAAAAAATAATTAAATTTAAAATATGCTATTACATGTTTTATTAAAAGAAAAGGCACATATCAAATTGAGACTAAAAGATTTTAGAACTTTGTGATATATTATTATTGTGTGTTATGAAAAGAAATCACATGTATTATAACTAGCTTTCCTTTATATAAGCTAGCACAGGAAATCTTCAATTAAAACAGATAACAATCAGCTAAAGCTTGGCATTTTCCAACTACCTACTTTTAAATTATTTACTATGTTTGAATATTCCTAAAATGTTAATATACACCCAGATAATTTCTCATTAAATTCTTTTAAGTCCTGTATCTGAAGTGTGAAATGGCTTCATCAACAACCTACAGTTTTGGGAGCTTATTGGGTGCTTCCTGATTATCAATTTTTAGGAAAGTTTCAATGCATTCTATTGCAGTCTATAAATATGCACAAATTTTTCTTTAAATTAATAACTGTATAAAATGATTCAAGAGATTTATAAACAGTTTAAAGTAAAGTTAAATACAATCATTTTTGGCTATGAGTTATGTATATGAAGTTAAAATAAGCATTAATGGATAGAAAAATGTGAAAATCTAATTAAATATTTACCTAATTACTGATTACTAATTGCTATTAATACAGTTGTATCTTCAATTTTTGCAATAAAGGAACATTTGTTAATTATTAATAAGTTTATTACAGCATTACTATTTGAAATTTTAAAATGCTTTACTTTCATAAACTTAATATTAATAAAGAAACATGAAATAATATTTATAAATGATTACAAATAAAAAATTATATTTTTTCAGTCATTAAAATTTTCTTTAGTTTAGATACATTTTACCTAATCAGAAAAACAAAAAGATTTTTAAATTTGATTTTAAATAATAAACACTTAAATGATAAAATCACATTATTCAAATTTCTGATATATGTCTTAATGTCTAAGGCATAAATCAAATAATACAGGAGGTTATCTAAAAAGTACAAATGCACTAATAAAACCTTGCTAATCTGAATAATTGGATAGAATTCTGTTTTTTCCAGTTTAATTTTTTACTTATTTGAAATTAAAACATAATTATATTTTGCTGCCTTCCCTTTCATTACTCTAACCCTTTTCATGTATCTTAACTTGGTTCCCCTCCAATTCATACACACCATACACACACACACACACACACACACACACAAACACATAAATACATAAATATACAAATAAAACCTGTGTGGTCCATGCATGTTACTTGTGTTTATATGATTTCAAAGCTGATCACTTGGTATTGGATAACCAGTTATCCAATATTTCCAAGAAACTCTATTTCTTCTGCATTTCATTTCCCTTTTTTTCTTTTTTTAAAATTCATCACTTTTTCAAAATTTACTTTACATACCAACCACAGTTTCTTCTTCCTCCTTTCGTTCCATTCCTTGCTTTCCTTCTAACCCCTCTATCTGCTCCTCCTCTGTTATTCATTAGGAGTAAGGCCTCCCATGGAAATCAACAAACCATGGAACATCAAGTTGAGGCAGGATCAAGCTCCTCCCACTGGCATCAAGGAATCCCACTATAGGGAATATGTCCAAAGAGCCTGCATCAAAACAGGTTCTGGATAAACTATTATTGACCCCACTAAGAACAATCTACACAACTGTCACCCAGATGCAGAGGGCCTAGGTCTGATCCACACAGACTCCTTAGAATTATATTACTCACTTAAAATTAAACTGAAAGCCTAACTGAACCTATATATTGCAATTAATAATCAATCTTAAACTCATTATGTTTTGTAATGTGTGTATATAACAATCAATCACATAAAATATAAAATATAGAAAAATACTGTTCAGATCAAAATTAGTATTTATTAGTGATTTTTTAAAGACAGAAGAAAAGAAAGTAAGGACAAAAAATAGTCTCAAAACAATAGACCATATACATATGGGAAACATTTCTTCAATAACCCAAATAAGAAAGCAAAAGCAAACAGAAGGCAATTGGAAATAATGAATTGTTATGAAGTGTAACCACATAAAAGTTCTGTATATAATGTAAATGTTAATGAAACCAAAAACTCTTCCTTTATAATCAGTAGTACTTCAGTGTTCTCTTTGGGTTGACAATAATTTGCATGCTGCTTAACCTCTTCCCCAGAAATTATTATTGTTTATATAGTCTTGGAGAGAGACCATGCAATCCTGTGTGATTATATCTTGTTTGTACCCAGTAAAGCTTGCCTGCTTATCAGAGGGTGGAGCTAGCTACTATCTAATCATAGGGGTCTGAAGGTTAATACAGACAAACAAATGTGATATGGTTGGCTAGAGAGAGGAAGTGATAAGGCGGGAGGAAAATAGGAACTCTCTTTGTTGGCTGGAAAGCACAGTAGGTAAGGTGGCTCTGGTTTGGCTCATTCATCATTCTGATATCTCAACATTTTCCCCACTATCTGTCTCCAGGCTTTTATTACTAAAACCTATTAGAACGCATGCTACAATCCTGTAAGTTTCATGAACTACCTGCGTATTTGTTTTGAGATTTGTTTACTTTTGAAGGTTCATTTATAGATGTTAGGACATCACCTTCATAGAACAGAAAATGTTTCAATTTTGAGGAAATAGCAAAACAAATATGAACTATATACTCTGCTCTGCTACCTAACAATGATAACTTGGAATAGCTGCAGAATACCCTCAGCTTTGCTCTCCCTGTATTATGATCCTAAGTGATGTTAATGACTTTGTGTACAGAAATATCACCAAGAAAAATTGTAAATTAAAGATTGATAAATATTAAGACACAATCTCCAAACATGACATACTGAATCAGGCTCTGGCCACATGTAGTAAAGAACTTATAAAGACTCTAGAAGTATCACAAAGAAGAGAAGATTGGGAACAGACAGTGTAATAGTGAAAGTTATTGAAATCATGAATTAGAGATAGAAAAGCAGAAACTGGAAACTCATAGGCAAAAGATTAATATAGATATCCTATAATTACAACGTTGGCTGACCAAAAAGAAATGCAGTTCAGGGATGACCTCTCTGCAACTGGTCTAAAATAGACTAATAATGTATGTGTCTTAGGTATATTTCTATTGTTCTGATGACACCCTTTTACCAAAGGCAAGTTATGGAAAAATATTTTGGTTTAAGGATCTGGAGGAATTAAAGCACAGTACAATGCAGAGTCATGTCAGTAAGTGGAAGACATGCGACAGAACCAGAAAGCTGACCTGACGGAACGCATCTTCAACTGTAAACATGATAGATGATATTGCTGAGTGGTAGAGGCCAAAATCTTCCATAAGATGGCAGCTTCCACCAAGCTTGACAACATGGCAGAATTCCCTCCCCCAGCACGGCTTCCTGCTCTCTACCCAGACTTATCTGAAGGATGTCTTAGGCCCAGTATGCCTGACTTATCTCAAGGGTGACCTTTGACACAGTCACCAGCAAACACTCTTTCCTTGATGAACCACACGGTAATTAGAAAAGTGCTCTAGCCATTTTGATAGGACCCTCACGCCACATTCAAAGCCTTGTTATAAGAGCATGATACTTAATACAAATTAAGGTTTGTCCCCAGGCTCGCCAATCCCATAAAATCCTTATACTCTGGGATAAAGTTGAGGTGCTGTCCTTGGTCAAGAAAAGAAAAGCCAATAGAAATTTACTGTGCTTAGAACTACATCTTTTATTAATAGGACATCAAAAAGCTATTGTAAAGTATTTAGTATTAAAGGAAACCATGTTAACAATATGCATATACTATTTAAGTGTAAAATAGACAAAGTTATTATAAAAGAAGAAAATTATATTTTAGATTTAAAACGTAAGTTTAAAAAGATACATTCTCTGTGTAATAGTCACGACACATTTGAAATTGTAGAAGAAACTATGAATTATAACAAAGCAAATAGAATTCATTCAATCCCCAAAGAAAAAAAATCAAGATAATTTGAAATCCTTGAATCTCTGTAATTAATATTTAAAGATTCATGAAAACACATGGCTCTGTAAATATAAAGAAAGAAGAGGAAGAAAATGAATAATAGCAGAAATACTGGCTACACTATTTCCCCTAACAAAAATTAAAACATACAAATCATCATATTGAAAATTGTGGCATAGGTTTGAGTACTTTAGAAAATAAATTCAACTAAAAGGCATTACAAGGTGAGGTAACTAACTGAAAAAAGAACCCAAATTGTTTAATAAGAAAATAATACTTGTAACAGTGTAATTTTCATATAAAAGTTTGGAAAAGTTTTAAATTTGTATTTATAATCACAAATTTCTAAAATTTAAAATTAAATCATGAACCATTAGTATTAAGAAAATTGATAAAATTCAATTTTTAAAGATAAAGTCAAACAACAATTAGGAAAAGAAAAAAATAAATTAACATGTAAACATATAGATACATTAGGAAACTTTAATGAGGATTTTAAAGATGTATATTAACATATTTCAATTTATTTTGAACCAATGTTTCCTGTAGTAAAATATTTAATTTTATTTCTGCTTCATTAAAATTGTCATTTTCTAGTTTTTTCTAAGAAAATGCCTTCATTTGTTGACAGAAGTTTCTCTCCCATCTGGTCCCTCAACCATTCAGTCACAAAGAAACACACAGAGGTCTATGTTAACTATAAACTGGTTGACCTAGTAGCTCAAGATTTTTTATTAACTAACTCTTACATCTTACATTAACCCATAATACGTGTCTGTGTAAGCCACGTGTCTTGGTACCTTATATCAGTGAGTCATTTTTCATCGTCTGTGTCTGGGTGACGACTTCAGACTGAGTCCTCTTCCCAGAATTCTCCTGTTCTGGTTACTCCACCTATACTTCCTGCCTGGCTACTGGTCGGTCAGTCAGCATAAATGACAAATCTTTACAAAGTACAAGACCTTTGTCACATAACAATTTATAAAACAAAATTATCATTATTGATTACAACTGATAAAAATTATGTACTTTTTAACTTTTGACACTACAAAAGCAGTTTTACTTTCTTTTCCTAAATTTTGCATTCTACCTGTTATTCATTGTAGTTCTTTAAAAGTATACATTTTTTATCAAAGGAAAGATACCATGATTTATTTTTATTCAGTATATTATAGTCTCTCTTGAGAATAGTATACTTAACCTGTTTCTGACTTAGAGCAGACTGTGTAAATGGAATTTTGTAACTGATGTAATACAGTTCAGATCTCATATGTACAATATGTACTTTTGATTAGTTATCATTGCTGTTTATAGATAGTGATTGTGTCAAAAGGAAAACAAGGTACGTGACAGCATGTAGCCCAAAAGCAACACGGGGAGGACAGGGAAGAAGTCAAGGCAAGAATGTGGTGTTGGGAAGTTAAACATGCCACAGTTGACAGCTGCTTGTTGGCTTGCTTACTATGGCTTGCTCAGCTGGCTTTATCATACTACCTAGGAAAACCTGCATAGGAATGGATCCACCCAAATTGAATAGGACATCCCAGAGCAATCTTCCCTTAAGAAAATTACCCAGGGACTTGCTTGCAGGCAGTGTGAAGGATAGATTCTCTCAGTTGATGCTCCTTTTTTTTCTAGAGGACTTACCTGTGTCAAGTTTGCAAAAACCTAACTAGTGAAATACTTGGTCCACTATTATGCTAGTAGGACCATCTTGCCCAACACATCTATATTGTAACAGTAAGAATTTTGAACTAGGAAAGATCACTGATATAAACTGTCCCCCAGCAAAGTGCATAACACCTTCCATCTTTATGAAAGCTAGCCTACAGGGAAAGTTTTCCAGTAGGTTTGTGATTGGTTTCTCAAGGCTGTACAGCTAAACTAACTATATGGTGTCTTCAGTAACAGGGATTTACTCTATATTTATGGTGAGGAACCATGTGCAAAGAAAAATCCCATGCAATGTTTGGTACGTGCTTTTGTTTTTAAAGTCATGACAAACAACAAACGAAGAAGCAGTCTGTAAACTAAGCTGTATTTTCTCCACAATGCAGCAGCACTAATATTACTAAAATGACAGATTTTTTTTCAAGTGCTTCCTAAATAGTTTTACCAGTTATTAGGCAGAACTTTGAGGGTGGTGTGGTTTTAAATATGTCATCTCTTTGTAAACATAGCATCAGTATCTTATTCCAAAAAAGTTTATTAGTTACCTTTTAGTAGTTATGTCTGCTGTGGGCAAATAGTGAATACATATTTTTTTGTAGAGTGCTGTATGATAGTCAGTGTTACTAAGTGCAGCAGGTATCATAGTGGTCAGCACATTGACTTGTTAACAACAGTGTTAGTTCCAAAGGGAATTTGTTATTTGGCGTTTTTTGTTGTTGTTGTTGTTTTCACAGAATTATTTGGTTGTTTTTACAAAAGTTAATTAGAAGGAAGATACATTAATTTACAGCTTTAAAGTGGGATGGAAATTTAATTTACTACAGGGTAGCAAACTGCTAGTACTGTAATTACAGTTCTAACTTTGTAGAAGTGTTAGTGATGCCTCAAATGAAATTATAATTACTTCTCATCCTCTACATTGCATCTACAACTATCTTTGTAGTTGAATGTTTAAATGTCTCCAGACTCATACTTTTCAGTTCCAGATTACAAAGTCCTCAATGGGAATGTCTGAAATGTCTAATAAGTAAGTTTTTGGATTGTTCAGGAGCCTTAGCTTATGTAAAACTCAATACTTACCCTTAAAAATTTGTTAGAGAATTTTTGGGTAATTTTTCCTTTATAGGATTATTCTTTTGGGCATGTTTGACTTTTATATGTAAAATTAATAATGATTCAGATTCCGTATTAATACTAGATGTGATATGAAACAAAACTAAGAGCAAACCCTACACCATGCTGGGACACACCAAAATTAAAGCCCTTTCTCACACACAGAGGCTTATAATTTCTACTCCAATTGCATTTATCTTTATGCATTAGAAGAAAAATAATGAAAACTTTAATGTGATGATTCATTATTGTAAATTCATATGACAACTCTATCAACATAAAACTCTTTGCTTGCTAAAGGCTATTTGTTAATTTCACAAAAGCAAGATAAATTTTCCTCTGTAAGGCTATAAGGGGATGTAGTTACTCTAAAGAGATTAAATAAATCTCTTAAAACATTTTAAATTCAGAAGCATATTGAAGCAATTAAAGCATTAATTTGTGGATGATCAAATTTAAGAATGATAAATCAAAAAGTGACAGATTTAGAACATCTTTCATTCTCATTTCAAGCTTAATTTTACTTAGAGGGTTAATATAAACAATGCTCTTCCCTATAAAGCATTATTTCCTTTGCTCATACAAAAGGAATGTGTTTTTTTTCCAATTAAAATGTCAGGCTAACAACAGAGAGTAAAGGGACACTGGATTTATTAACTTTTTTTGTAAACTCTTAAAAGAGTCTCTGGTCAGTTCAATAATGGAGTAATATGTCCTACATCAAAAATATGATATGTCTTCAGCAACAGTGTCTGACATTCTAGTTATGGTGACTAACCTAGAATAATTGCAATGCTGTCTATTGTTTTGTGTGACAGTAGATGTCCCTGACTAATAACTTATTGGTAGGCAACCTATGTCTGGAACTGAGTATTTAATTTAATAACTTTTACAGCAAATTGTTAGAGGTTTTTGTTTTGATTAAAAATAAACTTTCTGTGGATTAATAAAATAGATTAATGGTAGTACCTGTGATCAGCATTAATAATGGCACAGGTAATCTACACATCATGTGGCTGATGAAGGAGAGAAGCACATAGGAAATGCCTCTGTTCTGTTTGTAGGCTATCTAGAAAGCAGTGTGGTCGCAAGCCATGACAAAGATAATCCTTTCAAATATAGAGAACATTAGACATCCAAATTAATAAAATAAAGGCCTATGTAGTTGGTATTATCTTTTCTCTTTTGGGAATCCACCACCCAGATCCCTCACAAATATATCACACAGAGCCTTAGTCTTTCTTATAAATGCCTGGCTTTAGCTTGGCTTCTTTCTAGTTAGCTTTTCTTCACTGAAATCATCCTATTTGTCTTTTGCCTCTGTCTTTATCTTTCGCTATTTCTATATGCCTTTCTTTGCTTCTTACTCCATGGCTTGCTGTGTAGCAGGGTGGCTGGTCCCTGATTCTATCTTTCTTTTTCTCGTTCCTCAATCTATCTCCCAAATTTCTCCTCCTTTTAAATCTCTCTGCCTTCCAGACCCAACTATCCTTTCTCCTGCCTAGCCACTAACCATTCAGCTCCTTATCAGATCAATCAGGTTTTTTGTTATTGTTGTTGTTGTTAGACAAAGAAACAAAGCTTCATGGAGTTAACAGAAGCACCATAAAAGAATACAGCAATCTCTGCATTGTTAAACAAATATTCCACAGCATAAGCAAATGTAACACATCTTCAACTTTCAACTAATATTCTACAACAATCATACACACACACACACACACACACACACACACACACACACACACACACACACATCTTCATTAGGAAATTAAGGAATAAAGATGAAAAAGTAAGGAGGAAATTGAAGATAAGGTTCAATAGTTAACAGAATTTACCATTCTTGCTGAGGATTTGAGTTTGGTTTATACAACCAGCACAGCAATCTGTCATTCCAGTTCCAGGGGACCCGAATCCTTATTCTGTTATCTGTGGGTATTAGGCACATACATGGTGCATGAACATATGTAAGCAAACACTCAAATATTTAATGGTGGGGAAATGGTGAATGTACCATTATTAATTATTATATTATTAATTAAAATATCCTCATCATGACATAAAGTGAGAACATAGTATATAAAATTGAAATATACACTTAAAAGTGACTAAATGTCAAAAATTGGAGGCGAGAGAAACACAAAGTTCCACTGTAACAGGGAGCTATTGGAAATTTTTAATTACTGGTTGTAGGGAGACTCCATTTTTTCAAGAGCATATACCCTGGTAAGCTGCCCATACTTCATTAAAAGCACACATCCAAGACTATCTGAGTATCACAAATTATAATTGAGAGACTAAAAAGTAAAGAACACAGTTGGGATTAGTTGGATGGGAGATCTGTTAAAAAATAAGGGAATGCAGGTGACTAAGATCATAACATATTTTATAAATCTCTAATAATAATTAAGAGAGTGCTACTTAAATTGATTTTATTACATATTTATTATTTATCTTATTTCAGTTATAAAAATATAAAATGAATTCTGATAATGCTTCCTCTGCCTCATTTTCTCACAAATCATCCCTAAATCCACAGCCTTTACAATTCTACACCTTCCTTCCTTTAAGAAAACAAAAATGCAAGTAGGAATAAAACAAAATGAGCAAATGGGAAAACAAAAGAAAATAAAATCAAATGGAAAGTGTATGAGAAAAGAGCACACACAATCGCCACATAAAAAGAAAAACAAATGGGAGCAATAATATAAGGAAGAGTCTGGAAAAGTATAAAACATGTCTGAACAAAGCAAAGATGGAGCAAAATATATTTACAAAACTATCATTGGGTTTACTTTATGTTAGTCATCTCCCTCTATGCATATAGCTTGCCCTGAAATATGATTTAAGTATCAAATGTCCAGTGGAATTCACTTGGAGAAACTAAGTGAATTCTCCTTTGTGAACAGTTGCCCATTGCAGATTGCCAGTTGGTTAGGGATAGGAGCTGGTGTCTACTTCCCCCTCTGAGAGTTGGGAAACCATCAGATTTGGAGATGTTTAGATTCTATCCATGTTTACATAGTCTTTGTGAGTTCATGAGTACATTAGTCCTGTTGCGTCTGGAAGACACTGTTTTCCTGGTGTCGTTCATCTCCACTGGCTAGTATATTCTTTCTCTGTTCTCTTCCACATAGATCCCTGAGGCCTGAGGTGAGGATATTGGTGAATACTTGCCAGTTAGGACTGAGTTGTGGTACTATATCATAGTTTCCATCTACTGCAGGACAGACTTTATTTGGTGATGGTTGAATGAAAATGGCTGAGAAACCTTTAAAAATCAACATAATAATCTGGGAAATGTAAATCAGGACTACTCTGTGATTTCATATAAAACAAACAAAAATTGCCAAGTTAAATTAGCCAGTTCCTCCTGGCAAGGATCTGGAATAAGAAGAACATATCAATTTATGATGGGAATGCAAATTTACTAAGCCAATGTGAAAGTCATTGTGGTATTTCCTAAACAAGCTTGGAACAGATCTCAACAAGATCCATCCATCTATACCACTTCTGTCCATATGCCCAAAAGTCTCTACATCCTATGCCAGAGACACTATCTCATCAATGTTCATTGTGAGGTTATTCATAACATCTAGACCTCAAAAACAGCATGCATGTTCATCAAGAGATAAATGGCTAATGAAAAGATATTATTCAACTATTACAAGAATGAAATCATGAAATTTGCATGTAAATAGATGGATCTAGAAAAAGAAGCATCTTGAGTGAGCTAACCCACACCCCAAAATACAAATATGGTATCAATTTTCCTTTTTGTAAAAAAAAATTTGTTTATCTTTATGTTAATTTATTTTTAGTAACTGAACATGAAAATAATAAATTGTTTTTAATTTTTATTTTATTATAAAGCGTTATAAGATGAAACAAAACCATCACACTAAAGCTTGACCAGGGAGCCCAACATAAGAAAAGTAGCCCCAAGAGCAAACACAAAAATCAGAGACTCACTCATTTACACATTCAGGCATCCCCAAAAACACTACACTGAAATATATATATATATATATATAATCAGGATCTGCTGTATACCAGTACGATGGCAGGCCAGTGCTTTCTGCTTCAGTCTCTCTAAGCCTATGAGTCATTCTCAGTAGACTCAAAGGGCCTTGATCCCCTGATATCCTCCATCTCCTCTGGCTCTTACTCTCATTTATTCTCCTCTTCCATGAAGTTCCCTGATTTCTGAAGGGAGGGTTTTGATGGAGACATCCTATTTAGAGTTGGGTCTTCTAAGGATTCAACCTCTGCATGATATCTGGTTGTGGGTCTCTATATTTCCCTTTGTTACAAAAAAGTTCTCTAGTAATTATTAATAAAGCACTCATCTTTATCATTACATCATTAGGAGTCATTTAATTACTACTTTTTATTACTGACCGGTACTGCTTGATTTTACTTGAACTATCTAGTCTCTGGGGTGGAATACGTGTTCCATCTTGGGTAGTGGGTCTTAAGTCAAATAAGACACTGGTAGGCCATTTCCCTAACATATCTTCAAGACAGAATATATTGTAGGTCAAATGCATTGTTTTTTGGTCTGTGTTTACATTTCTTTTTGGTAGCCTGAAGAGTAGGGGTGAAGGGTGGAATGTAGGGAGACACACTGGAATAGAGTGGCATTTGAAGGATGCTATGATAACTTCAATACAATGCAAACTTCCTAAAATATATCAAGGTGATCCCAGAGGCCCAAATGGCCATCTCCTATCATCAAATGTGTTTTCAATTACCAGTAGTGTGTTAAATTCAATTGATTTGTTGGCAAAGGAAGTTCTATGGAAATTCTCAAACAACCCAGGCAGTCACAAAGACAGTGGACTGTTCTCTGTAAGCTGACAGAGGTGTCCCAATGATGAGGAAAGTACCCAGAGAACTCAATAAACAGTGAGAAGTATCTCTTTTCTAATGTGTGAATGTTAGCTATTAGACCTCCATGGGGTTGCTACTATCAGTATGACCACAGATATTAAGCTAGGGTAAGAAGCAATGGGGAAGAAAAGATCTATTTTGGATAGGATATATAAGATAAATAAATGGGGGTGGTGAGTTAAATCAGAAGGGATGGGAAGTTTAGGGTAGTTGATGGAATACTGGAAAGAACATCTAAAACGAAGTATCATTTGAGAAAACCTTGTGGAAATCTAATACAGAAGAAGCTTCCATTCAGATGGAATTAACCAAGTAATGGGGAAACAAAGCCCCAACCTGCTTTTTCATACATTCAAGTGTAATCGACAGTTCTATAAATAGGTTAAATCTAATTGGGGTATTTAGAATTTTAATGTCTAGTTTCTTGAGTTCTTTGTATATTTTGGAGATCAGACCTTTGTCTGATGTGGGATCAGTGAAGATCTTCTCCCATTCAGTAGGTTGCCTTTTTGTCTTAATGACTGTGTCTTTTGCTTTACAGAAGCTTCTCAGTTTCAGTAGGTCCCATTTATTCATTGTTGCTCTTATTGTCTGAGCCCTTGGAGTTTTACATAAGAACTGGTCACCAGTGCCCACGTGCTGCAGGCTACTTCCCACTTTTTCTTCTATCAGGTTCAGTGTGGTTAGATTTATGTTGAGGTCTTTAATCCATTTGGACTTGAGTTTTGTGCAGGGTGACAGATAAGGGTCTAATTTCA
>PVIU01015904.1:0-46637 GCA_004026605.1 Ondatra zibethicus
GGCCCAGGGTGAAAGACAGACAGGTAGGTGGGGCTATAGCTCCAATATTCATTTGAAGGCTCCCCCCACAGAACCTAACCCCTTATATTTTCCTCACCATGCCAGATATGATTAAAAACATTTGTTATTCGCACATTCAGGAGACTAAAAGTTAATGTAGTAGAGTAAAGAGCAAGCTATTCTCTTCATACACTTTGTATGACACAAATATATTTAATGGAAATGTGTGTTGATGTTGCCATGAAGACGTCCAGTAAAGAGTAATTGGGCTGTTCGTAAAGCTTTCAGAGACTCAAATGTGCAAACCAACCTATGCTAGGAGTTTGCTCTAGGAAAGTCTAGGAAACAAACGAATAACAAACATATAATCTTTTTCAAGAATAGAAGGAATATAGAAAAGAAAATAAAATAAAAGAAATTACCATCCTATATTACCTAAACATAACACATTTGATTCTCTAAAACACTTGATGGACAGCCTGATTTCTATTGACTAGAAGCCTTTAAGATGTTATCAATACTGATATGGGTATCATATGCAGTATACAAGGAGAATCATGATAGCTTCCAGTTTATCATGGCACATGAGTTAACCAGAGACAAAGTGCTGACCTGGCTCTGGGCACTTAAAGCACTAAGTTGCAATGCTTGAACTCACCAGAGTGACAAGAAAACATATCAAAATATTAAATGTGCACACCACCGTTAACTTTTCACTATTGTTATTATATATTACATATTTCTGTTCAAGTCTCAACAACAAAGGCTATTTTGCATGTTCTGCGTTTCTCTGCAATTTTTGATGAATTTTAACCTGTTTCGCAAGATTTATATTCATATTATGTGGTAAAAATGATAAAACTACCAACTATACATATTTTATGTTTTAATGACATGTACAATTTTTCATTCTTTTCCATACTTTTTTCTACCTTCTTTGAGAGTTTGTTCAAATTGTAACTCTAGAGTAAATATAAGTGAAATAAGATTTGTTTTATATTTGAGACAACAAATTGTAATTCATGTCCTTGGAAGGCCACATCTCCCCCTACCCCCAGTGGAGCCTCTCCTAGCAAAGGAGATTCTACTGCTTTCTAAGACCTAGTTAATTTGCTTTTTTATAATGCAGTTTTAGCTTGACCTCATATGAAAATACTTGCTAAAATCACATACAGAAATAGATCATATCTTCCGAGGGAAACTGTCTCACAATTTCCATTTCCCTCAGGCTCAGTTACATTACAAACAATTTTGCTATCAAATACTCTAGTTAATTACAAAGAGATGAAGAATGAAACAGAAAACTGGGGGGAGAAAAGCTGTCGCTGTGCATTAGAAATCAGTCGACATAGGTCACGTAAGTTTGCATGTCTGCTTCCTTTCCTTGCAGTCTGTTGCTAGGTTTTCTCCTCTGGAAGGGGGTCGTCTATTGATTACAGATGCATGCATTCTTCCTCCCCTACCACAAGGCACCTAGAGTGTCAAGTTTATTTCAGTTTTAATTGAGAGAAAAATAAGGTAATTCCTCAGTGCATATAGCATCTAAATATGACCTTTTCTATTTTCACCTAATGAAATATTAATTTTCTCAGCTAAAGTTTAGTTTTTTCCTAAAGATTACAGTAATACTTCAAAGAGCAAACATTTAATCATTCTGCTAATGAGAAATTCAAAAATATTTATCTCTGTGTCAAAGTGACAAAATTTAGGTAAGAATGATCATGAAACCTGGTACAGGAATGATATAACAAATTCATTTTTATATTGTTTAAGGAAGAAGAGAATAGATACATTGATTTCTAAAAGATATAATTTTAGGATATATGTTCAGCTCCTAAAATTATTCAAATCTATATCTTCACAGACATGTATAAAAGTTTGCCTGACAACATATATTCTTCCCTTCCTAGATTTTCTGCATACTAGCTAGAGGTTGGGCAGAGCAAAACTTGAGAAATGGTACTGCCCCTCACACAATAAGGCTAGGCTACTTGCTGATTTCTCGGAAGGAGCAACATGTGTATTGTAATCCTTCCTTTGTAATCCTTCCTTCTTCTGTATTAAAACTGGTTTCCCTCCTCTGTCCCCTCATAAAGAGTGACCATGTCACCTTAGTGATTTCTCCTGAGGAACTCAAGTCCACTCTTTGCTTCCTTCAGCTTAAGCTATAGATTTGGATGCCATGAAAGGACAACGTTTCAGAAATGACTCATTAGAAAGTCCTCATGCCACCCTCGTGAGACACTATCACTCATTACAGCTGACGGGAGCTAACATGTTAATCTCCACAGATCTCTCCCTACATGATGTATGAAACAATAATCCTCCCCGCCACCCCCATTCCCTCCCTGAAGTAGGGAGGGCAGGAGAGGAGAAGGTAGGGAGAAAGAGACTGGGGGAAGAAAACTTGAAGGAATGGGATAGTCAAGATGAGGGAAGGACAGGGAGGGAGAGCAAGGAAAGAGATATCTTGATTGAGGGAACTATTATGGGGTTAGGAATAACCAGGCACTAGAGAAATTCCCAGTAATCCACAAGGATGACCCCAGCTAAAACCCTAAACAATACTGGAGAGGGTGCCCGATCTGACCTTGCCCTGTAGTCAGATTGATGACTATCTTAAATGTCACCATAGAAACTTCATCCAGCAATTGACGAAAGCAGAGGCAGGGAACCACAGAGGAGGACTGGTCTGAGTTCCCAATGTCCAGTCAAGGAGTGGGAGGAGTGAGAATACGAGCAGAGGTCAAGACCATGATGTAGACACCCACTGAAACAGTTTATCTGAACTAAGGGGAGCTCACTAACTCCTGCGGTCCAGGGAAGGAACCATAGCATAAGACCAAACTAGGCCCTTGAAATGTGAGTGACAGTTGCATGGCTGGGGCAGACTGCGGGGCCACTGGAAGTAGTGGCACCGGGATTTATCCCTACTGCTCGTACAGACTTTTTGGAACCCGTTCTTTTTGGATGAACGCCTTGCTCAGCCTAGATATAGAGGGGAGGGCCTTGGACCTTCCTCAAAGCAATGTGGAGTGGATGGGGGTGGGGTGGGGGCATAAGGTAGACGACACAGGAGGAGGGGAGGGACTGGAAGCAGGGATTGGTATGTAAAATGAAAAACAAGAGAGTTTTTTTTGTCAGTTTTTATAATAAAAGAAGAAAAAATATAAAAAGAAACACAGTATCATTCCCTAAAGATAAAGGGAATGATACCGATGGAAGAGACAGTAACATGCTCTCTCTCTTCGTTCCTACCTCCCTTCCCTTCTCTTTTTCTCAGAAAGTATGCTATAGATAAATGGGAGCTGAAGATATTTTGGGGGCATTTTTTTTAGTGATAAATGATTTTGGTGATGAGAACTATCTATCAAAAACTCTCGTATTGAAGCTATCAGTTTCTAGAAAGGGGCGAATGGTAGCGATAATCACTGCCTGATGTGTGCATGTGTGGAATACCACAGGAAATTCCAATAGTTGGTGCAATTGTGCTTTTTCTTTTGTTCACTTTGTTTTGCTTTTTTTTTAATAAACTCTCTAACATCTGTACTATTTTTCCCATTTTTGGAATTATATATTTATTTTTCAGAAAAAAAACAAATAAACAATATCCATCAAGTGTAAAAAGAGGATATGGTTTATCCTCAGAGGGTATGTGTGTGCTGTGTCTGTCAGTGAAGCAGAAAGGAGAGTGCATTACCTGATCTGAAAAAGAGGAGTCATGATCACCCCTAAACTACAGAATAAATACATCAAGCACTTAACAGCCATTGAATAAAATAAAATACACTGAATTTCTCTCTCTCTCTCTCTCTCTCTCTCTGTCTCTGTCTCTCTCTCTCTCTCTCTCTCACAGACACATATACACATACACAAAAATATATTATTCCAGTAAAAGGAGTAATGTCATTGAACATCAAATTGAAGAGCACTTTAATATTTAATAAAGGTGGCATCTATATGATGACATAATATATATACACATTGCTATTATAAATTTTTAGACAATCAAATGTTGTCTACAATATGACATGTATGAAATAAAAAGTGGGACTATGCTTTTGTACATTGTTATGAAAACATATCCATAGATGTATGAAATAAACATAGTAGGAAGTTTTTATTTTTTGGAGGGGAGCATTTGGGAGTGCTAAGCACTTTGGAGTTATTACAATTTTATTATTTTGGTTCATCTATTTTTTCCTATAAGAGGCATGCTATTTACAGTTCAGACAAAAGTGATCTTAAGGAGCTTTTCGTACTTAACCCCTGAATCAATTTTGTTCTTTAAAATATCATCAGAACACTAATTATGACCATTATATTTAGTGAGTTGGAGAGATGTGAAGTTTCATACACATTTAAATGCTAGCCAAGCATGGCTTTGGCTTCAATTTGAGAGTGTCATATATGATAAAATGTTAGCAATAAAAAGAACATTAAAGATACCCTAATTAAAACTCCAGCCTTAGCAGTAAGCGACTACACAATATTTCCACATTAGCTACCCATGAAAATCTATTTCAGTCTGGCACATGACTTGTATTTGTTTGAGAAGCAGGAATTGGACTGCAGAAAATAATGCAACAAATGGGCCAACGTTCTTCACTCATAACAGTCATTTGCATTTTAGAATTTTGTACTAGCATTAACATTTACTAGGCATGACACTTTCCCAATTGACTGTTTAGCTACATTTTGTGTGTACACTGCCCATGACGGTTTAGCTACATTTTGTGTGTAGAGAATGGTTTGTGTTTAAAGTTGGAATGATAGGTAAATTAAATAAACTATTAAGAACATTTCTCCCCAACTTTATCACATTTTTCTTAAAAACCATTTAATATTAACAATTTTATTTTATCCAGTATGTAAATAATCTGGGTCATGTGTTTCCTTTGAACATACTCTGGTAGCCTTACACAGGAAAGCAAAATATGAGCTTCACGGAACACTATGAACATTTTGTAAGAAGCATCCAACCCTTAAAACCCTTAAGAGAGCCATGGTCTAAATGCAATAGTAATATTAAATGGAACAATATGGGGTCTATAGTTAATGTTGAGGGAAGAGCTGCCCAGAAGTATATCATCAGAAAGACCCACATTGGATTTATAAAAGGAGGAGAATTTGGAGGAAAATTTGAAATGGTTAGCAATATCAATAGCAAGGAGCCATTCACGTTTACACAAATTAGTTCTTTGACGTGAAATAAAATGCTTGGATGTAAGATTTAATAATGAGGCATAAGATGACAATAATACACAGATAAAGCAGATTGTTCTGTTGCGGACAACACTGAAAATACATTTAAATAGCATCATTTGCAGTAATTTGGCAGTGAGGGATCTTAGCACTAGACCCCTTAGATATCAGGAGTCTGTATTATTATTGTTGTTGTCCAGGGAATGCTAGAGATCTGTCTGTTTAGATCTCCTATAACTAGGACTAAACATTTGCACCACTAAGCTCAGCTTTCATTATGTGTGTTCTAGGGAACATTATGTGTGTTCTTTAGTGTGAACTAAAGGCTTTATGAATGCAGAGCAGGTGCTTTCCTGACACCCCAGTGCAGTTAATTAATGATTGCAGCATGTAATTGATTAGCAAGTAAACCATTCAGAAGAGGATGAGGCGCCGTCATAGCATTTGAATATGGAGTCCTGTGATCTGGACCCTTGTTGTTATGACAGTTAGCCTTGATTGACAAGTTCAAAGTAGAAATGAGACTTAATAGACAAAAGTAATAGATGGAAGTTGCACAGAGTTAGAATTTAAGAGAAATTGAGATTGTCAGGACCCAGGGAGATGCTTCAGCAGAACAATACCATATAGAACAGTACTAAGGGACCTAGGAAATTGCCAAGGTCACATCAATCCTCTGGCTTATCTAGTGTCTTAAGACCTAGACACAATATTCCAAGGATGAAAAGGAGTGAAACATATTTAAAACACTGTCAAGACTTCTGATTACTTTTAGTTAAAATTACCTGGAAAAAAAATTATCTTCCAAGTTGTTGAAGAATTATTGCCTAATAGCTACAACTCCCGATTCAAAGGGCTTGACTCTATATCCACTGAAAGATCCCTTAGATGTAAGGTTAAATACAAATGAGAGAGGAGTTCTACAAGTTGGTTAAGCAGAAAAATTATACATTTAAACACCTACTTTAAGCATGATTATATAGGATAGGAAAAACAACATCCAATTATATGAATTTTCCAGGCCAGAGAGTTACTCCTAGAGAATATAAACAGGCTTAACAGTCTTTTAATTTCTTTCTAGGCAGCTGGACAGCAGGAGGTCCACCTTACTGCATTCCACCATGTCATGGATCAATGATTTCTGTGGGTTTTCTGCTTTCTAAATAAAAGCTGTAATTCAGTCATTTTGCCTCTGTTACTATGTGTGTAGAAAATGCAGAAAGCGCAATACAAGGGTTTCCAGTCTCAAATTTCTGAATTGTGAAGGAGGGGCTATTGAAGTCAATTGTCATTAATCAGAGCTCCAAAGCATCATCTGATTGCAGTTATTAGGATTTCAGGTATTCTCCATCTGAGAATGTAAGAACCATGAGGATAGCATGAATATTTTCCCTGGTACTTTTTTCCAGGTAATTCAGGGAATACAGAGTCATATAGATTTCAGAGTCCTCATTACCTATGACTGTCTAGATATAATTAATGGTAACTCCTGGAGAGGTTGTCCTATGATACCTTCAAATTAATAATAGGTTATGTTGCCCACAGTGATTTTCATAAGGACTGCTGTTCTTTTTGTTTGTTTGACCTTAATTGGTATAACTGATAGCAGGGAGTTCTTGGTGACTCATTTTAATCACGTAAGAACAGCTTTCATGACAGAAGATAAAACAGCTGCTGCGAGTTAACTGCTATTAGTGAGAAGCCAGAAAGGTAGGGAAATAACTGTTTTTTTTCCATATCTAAAAGTTGGGAGCATGTAGATCATAACAGCAGCTTCTCCATGGGTTCGTGCTGATTTCTTAAGAATCTATGAAAGCTAGTTCATATATCTTTGTACATAAGGAAAATCATAAAAGTGTTTGACACTCACACAGATATTAAAAAGAAGAAGCATTGAAAAAAGTGTCTTGCTGTGGGACAATGGTCTGTTATCCTGTCACTTGCATTATTTTTAATAAAACGCTAATTGGCCAGTAGCCAGGCAGCAAGTATAGACGGGATGACCAGGCAGGAAGGAGAGGTGGGGCAATGAGAACAGGAGAATTCTGGGAAGAGGAAAGCCTCAGTCTGCTGCTGTCACGCAGACACACAGGAAGCAAGATGAGAAGCCCTCACTGACAAAGGTACCAAGCCACGTTGCTAATACAGACAAGAATAATGGGTTAATGTAAGATGGAAGAATTAGTTAATAAGAATCCTGAGCTAATAGGCCAACCAGCTTATAATTAATGTAGTAGAACTCTGTGTCTTTCTTTGGAATTGAACGACTGAAGGACCGGGTGGGAAAGAAACCCCTGTCAACAGTGTCAACAATGTCTAAAATGATAAACGGGTTTTTATAGCAGGCATGTGACTAACCTCTGATAAATTAAATATTTAATTTTTACTATTGAATGATATTTTAAATGATGTAAAGTTTTGAAATTGAATGATATTTTGAATGATGAAGTGAGTATTCATTTTTCACTAAATTGAATACATTCTCGACAGTTGTTCCTGGGATACAGAAGAGGTTCTGCTTTCAAGAAAACAGACCTGGCTAATTCAACGTTATTTTTGTTATAAAACACTAAGTCTTGATGAGCTTCCCTCCCAGGGCCTTTTCCTATAAAATGTTAATGGCTATGAATTGGTGACCAGGCCAGTTCAAGAAAACATTGAACCTTTCACCTATATTACTGTTCTTTGAATATTTTTATTACCTCTTTTCCTAAATAAGAAGAAATAAAATGTTTTAATAATTGGAATTCATAGTTCCCACATTGTAATTGAAGAAAGTGCATTTTATCTCTATGCTGGTTAATTTTAATTCTAATTTCTAGGGAATTTTTTATTTTATATAATGTACAAATATTGTAACATGGTAATATTTATATGCTGTATCTATGCCATCTATATCTATGTCTATGTATATATCTATATCTAGTCTATACTGCGAAACATCCTAAACCAAAGCTTTAACAATTGGTCTACTTTCGTTTCTGGTGGGTACTTTTCAGTTCAATGCATAAGATTATAAGCAATGAATATCCCAGTATTTGCTCAGTTTTCTATGACTATTATTATTTCACTCCAGTTCCTGTCAAACAAACAATGAATAAAACTTCACACTTTCTAGTTATCCCCCATAAAGGTAGATATAAGCCATAGCCCATACTCTAGAACATAGAGGGAAATACAAAGAAAAAGAAAATTCCTAGTTGGCCTGTTTTTGAATTGTATGGGAGCTATTGATTGAGGTCAGTACTGTGTGCTGGTTTGAATGCAAATGGCCCCCATAGACCATAGGGAATGACATTATTGGAAGTGTGGCCTTGCTGGAAAAGGTGTGGTCTTGTTGGAATAGATGTAGCCTTATTAGAAGAAGTGTCTCACCTGGGGTGAACTTTGAGGTTTCAGAAGCTCAATTCTGGCCCAATGACATTCTCTCTTCCTGCTGCCTGCAGATCTGATGTAGAACTCTCAGCTACTCTCCAGCAACATGTCTAACTAACTACATGTTGCCATGCTTCCTGCCATGATGATAATTGACTATACCTCTGAAATTGTTAACATGCCCCACTTAAATATTCATTATAAGAGTTTCTATGGTCATGAATCACAGCAATAACAAGCTAACTAAGACATAATGCTAGTTACAGAACTTTCACTGTTGATCATTCCTTCATCTCCCTTTCTCTCCCCTTCTCTAGCTCTTCTGTAATTCACCTCACATATTTTATCTATACCTTTTTGTGTTCTTTCATTTGTTATATTCATTTATCTCACATTTTATCTACACCTGCTTATCTTCAGTTAAAGGAAAAGGTATAGTAGTTACCTCTTCTTCTTACTGTTTGTATAAACAGCCCTATTCTAGGACTTTGCTCCAAGTCATTGTCCTCTGTGTAGTTCCTAGTACCTTTCCACTCTCTCCTCTGCACCAAGCCAAGTCATTGTCACTTGACTATCAGTCCATGACTTTCTGCACTCACTCTGCATGAAAATATTTATAGGGCTTGGCTAGCTTGAAAAATGAGGGAAGACAAGCAAAACTTATTCCCGTTTTTCTCTGCTGCACTTTCTCCCATACAAAGTGGTTTTCCCTTTTCAGAAATAATACAATCCTTTTTGGTGAATATCATGTTTGGTACCATGAGTGTTCCATTCTCTTTCCTTTACTTTATAGATTTCACTTTCAAATCTTTAACCACAGTAAATCTTCCCTCTCAAGATTTCTAATAGTTCCTGAATTACAAATTCTCTGTGTGTGTGTTCTTCTATTTAAAACTTCTTCCAACATTGGGCCACTTTCCTTCCATCTCAATAGTGAAGCCTTCCTCTTCCATTTCATTTGCCAGGGATCCATAACTGATGCAGCCTACTTCCCCTCTTGCTTTTATTCCCTCCCTATTAGTGCCAAGAAACACAATTGCGAATAGATTTAAATTACTGTTACTGTGTTGCTATGGCACCCATTTTAATTATTATTTATAAAGGAATAGATTATTTGGTTTCAAGCAAAGAACCTCAAATGGTTAATATCCTCCATGTACCCCAAGGCTCATGATCCCAACTTCAGATCCAATTTTCCTTTGCATGGATGGAATATTTCCAAAATACACTCACACTCTACTTCCTACCTCTAGTCATCCTGCCCTCTCCTGTTTGCCTGCAGAAACATGCCAATCTTATTACATTATCAGTTAAGTTTGCAAAATCTAAAGTTGTTACTTTTGGATTTCTGGTGAGCTGAGTAATAGGACTAGACTAAGGCTGAACCTGAATCTGGAAGTTACTTCCCCAGAGCTTAAGATCAACAAAAATCCTCAAAATACCACAGCTGCATTGCTGAGCACAAGGTGATCACAGGAAAGAAACACAGTGAAATGAATCTATAGATCTTCAGAGGATAATGGAGATAATTAGGAAATATTTCTTTTTATTTCATATGTAGGCAACTGTTTTACTTAAAAACTGTTTAGGATTTAAATACACATATATACACTTACACACAAATATGTATATATGTGTGTGTGTGTGTAATGTCCCACTGTCCTTATGTATTTTTCTGCTTTCAAATGTTTGCCCTAGTCTCAACAGATGATTTTTTTTATTTTGAAAACCAACAACACTTATTTATGAGAATACCCTTTGTGGATTGCCTCCTAGGTTACAAGTTCCAATGTGTTTATTCTCATATTTTCTTCTTATATTGGAGGATATAATTGTATATACCCATTCATACCACATATATTATATTCTGTAGGGTCTTGTTTCTTCCCACTCTTCTATTATACTCAGGGAAAGTATTTTAATTAACTCAAATGTATATTCTATTTGAAATAAAAGTCCAAAACAAGGAGCAAAAAGATACATGTATACATCATGCCTCATGTGTCACATTTTTATATTTTAGGTTATTTTCATTCACATAATAAAATCTTGACACATCAGGTAATGTGGTATGCAATTCCATCGCTGGGGAACTTAGACGACAGGGTTGCCAGTTTTAGGACTAATTTGGGCTACATAGGGTTTTCCAGATAACGTACAATCCAGTGTTTCAATGAACCAACATATAAAGTAAATGCATGAGTAAAATTAATATTTTGCCATTTCCTTGTTTCCTATAATTTTAATAATTTCAATTTAGAATTTTGTTCTCCTTTTCATGAATTCTTTTCCTCCTAAATGTAAGATTCTTTGGCAGTTTCCTACTTTATTAGGAGATGAAGTAATACATTGCTTCTTTCTCAACCCCTTTTTCTCTCAACTCCTCATTTCTTCCTACATCCATGTGCAGATCCTGCATCCAGAGGTCCGTCTACTAGAAATACAAAGATAAAAATCTGTAAGAAATTAGAAGCAAGAGGAACACAGAGAAGATTCTGCATAGTCTAGCTACATAGAAAAGCAGGTAAAGGAAAGAGTAAGAAAGCTAGCCATGAAAGAGTCTACCAAAAAAATAAAAACAAAAGCAAAGCAACAACAAAACTCATTTAGCTTGTTCATAATGAGTAAAGCATATGATGAAATGATGGGAAGTTTTAAAAGCTTTCAATCATAAAATTATTTTTCTGATCCTCACATGTTACTACTTACTGGATGTTCTACTTGTGTAATGCCTAGATGAACCCAACTAGACTGAAATTGAAGTCATCACCTCATCCTATTAAAATATTGCTGCTTTTATCCATATCACGTGAGAGTTCTAGTCCACTCTGTCTAAGTCACATTCTGTTAGTATTCTTTATATGTTCTTAGGTCTACTTTATCCAATTTATGTGATGCCACCACTGGCTTCCTAGACAGCTATTGTTTACTCCAATTAATCCTCTGAATTCTCCCTCAACAATACCTATTACATCAGCAACAAAACACATTATCCAATCATCTCAACAACTTTGAGTTGGGCTGTTGACTTCTTATTTTTTCTTAAATTAGAATGGGGAATTAAAATTGAAGTAATTAAAAGTGTCTCTTAAGTTACTATTTTACTCAGACCTGAGTGTAGCTCAGTTCTTTGAGAAAAATATAAATAAGTGATTCAAGAAGTATCCAACTGAACTTTAAATAATATAAAGATAAAATTATACATTCATTTGTGTGTGTATTTCTTTGGATATTTGCAAAAAAAACTTTCATAGATAACCATAAACTGAACAAATATTTAGCATATGCTATACATGCCATAAATATATAAAATATATACAAATCATAATCATTTCTTGTAGTGGCCTTTCATTTGTATTTTAATAAATAAAGGCTTCCTGAGGGTCAGAAAAGTAAGACAGCCACACTGGTCAACCTTATAGACCCTGCAGCAATAACATACACATTTAATCCCAGTAGCCACACTAGTTTGCTGTAAATACCAGGCGACCCCCACCCCCCAGAACTAGAGAGGATTGTAAAATATGAGGAGACAGCTCTCAGAATCTCATTCTGAGATTCTGGAGACAGGATTTCCATTTAAGTCTGTGGTAGAGAGGTCTGGATGCCGTTCCTGAGACTTTTCCTTCATGCATAAAAGTGCCACTCTATGGTGCATGCCCTTAATCCTGGACTAGAGAGGACTATATAAATGGAGGAGATAGCTATCAATTTCAGTTTTATTCTGAGGTTTCCTGGAGGCAGGATCACCATTTTCTGACTGAGGTGGAGGTAAAAGCAAATGGTGGATGCTTTGCATTTCTGGTCTTCAGGTTGAACACCAATATCTGTCTTTGAGATTTTCTTAATCATGGTGAAAATCTTATTCTACTATGCAATATATACACATATATTGTAAAGTTGTACATTTGTGGGCAAGGTTTTATCTAGTCCACATGGTCTTCAATTCACTATGTGACTGGCCATAACTTAGAACTCTTGACTCTACTGTTTTATCTCATAAATTTCAAAAGTTAACATTTATCAGCTTACAAACTTAAACTCATTATATATATTCACAGTTGGCAAAAATGTACACGTATGTGAATTGCAACATTAAATTATAAATCCATAAAATAACTGAAGTACATGTATATGATTTGGGGGGGCATGTTTTGTTGCTCCAATGGCAAAATAGAAGTGATGTGAATATCCTTATGAAGTGAATTATTCAGGCGGCCACTTTATCTTACTTTTATAGTAAAAAAATATGATCTTTAATGTTTCTACAATAATTCAACATATATACTACATGCAATGCAATGTACAGGTTATGAATGAAGTGAGTGTGTGTGTTACAAGTGAGGCTTCTATATGACAGCAGACTATTAGTAGTTAAGTCATTGAAGAGTTCTAGTGCACAAGGTTTGGCATTCTTAACTCCCATGTTTTTGAAACTGTAACTAATGCACTGAAGGTAAATCTAGTTTTCTAAAGTCCTAAAGATGGTATTAATCACTTTCATTTTGTACTGTTTCACAAAAGGAAAAAGCTACAATTAAGTATTCTCTCGTCAAGAAGCCTGATGGAGACATAATGAAATTGGAGGTGTTTGATCTTATCTGGGAAAAGAAACCGTTTTCCAAGAGAAGAAAGAAAAGGTTATATCTACTGTGAAAAACTTGACGGAAGATATAGTACCAATGAAATGAATGGACAACTTACACACAAGGCTTAAAGGCTTCAAAGTCATATTCTATTGTCACAAATGACAAATGACTTCAGCTTTAAATTCTACACAGTAGTTCTGAGTCAACAATTTGTGAAAACTGATACCTGATACTAGATTTTAGATAATCAAAACCTCTGCTGGTCCTGTCCTGGAGAGGAAATTATTTTAAAAATAAAAATAAAAAGTGTGAGAAACTTTCAAGAGATTATGTATCTAAATTATTGATATCAAAACATGGCTTTATATTTTATAAAATGTATATGTGCCTATATATGTTTCCATGTATAAACAAAATTATTGAGAAAAAATTATTTTAGTTTTTGGAATTTCACACTTGATAGCATTATATTTAAATTATATTTTTTATTATTTCTTGTGCTCTAATGGGAAAATTTAGGAAGCTCACCCAAAGGAGATGGATTAAGAGCAGCAATCTCAAAGTAGGCACTACTGTCTACTAAATCTTGGTTTAACAATGCAACTGACTGTGGGAGACACTGAATATACTTTTACAGATATTAATCCTAATGTCAGAGATGCTCATTTTTCTTGGTCATTCCTCAAAAGACAGCATAGTGTATGACGAACATGAACAAGGTCAGCTAAGGAATACTCATCTTAATATTTTGAAATCTTTTAGACTCCATTATTTTTAATGTTAGAGAGTAAAACTTTCTCTCCATATAAAAACGATTGCAAGGAGACAGCCCATGCTTTAAAGTGAATAGAATTTAAACATCTAAGGCTCCTAACTTTCTGTTTTTATTTTTAATTTTTTTTTGTATTTTATATCCAACTTTTCAAATTTTGATGGGGTGCTTGCAGAGAGAAATTGTCTTTCTCATATATGCTCCAAAAGTGTTCAGCTAAGCATAAAATGGATGCTTAATCAGTATAAAATAAGTCTCTCTCTCCCTTCCTCCAATCATCCCTTCTCTTTCTCTCTCTCTTTCTTTCTTTCTTTCTTTCTTTCTTTCTTTCTTTCTTTCTTTCTTTCTTTCCAAATATCCTCTTTTCTCTGAAATGTTTAAGATAACCTTCTTAATTAGAATTGACTGAAACTTTCTCAATTTTGTCATTTTTGTACATGAAATATTCCCAAGAGATGAGTCATAAAGCCCTGATGAAAATGAAAAATAAAAATTCACTGAGACACTATGAAACCATTGACCCTGAAGAAATATAAGAACTTGTTGTATATTTGACTATGTTCTGTGATCAAATGCAGCTCAAAACGTTTAAGGAAATGAGAATCAGTTTTAGAAAGAGCTGAAGAAAGATGAGGGATTGTTCATCTTATCGTCTTCAACATACCCTAAAAATGTGTATATAAAAATCTTAGCCTCTAACATGCATTAGTCAAAGAATATTGAGAAATTTTATCAGTAGGAAAATATGGTAAATAATAAGTGTGGTATCTGTGACTAAATAATTGAAAATAAGTGAGGATGAAAATTATTGTATATCAGGTGGATAAAAATATGAGTTAATATCAGTAGATTACGAAAAATCGATAGTGAGGTATAATTGTGTAATTTAAATTACAGTGAATCATATTGTTTCAGTTATATTTAAAAATAAGAAATCCCTATAGAATGAAAAAAATTAATAGGAAGGAAATAAATGGTGCGTTTAACTTAATCAAATCAGTGGTTCTTCTTCAACAAGAAACAATTTGCCGCACACAAATTGGAAGATAGTTATATATAGAACATTGTCCTTCTTTGAAAAAATGAATAGAAGAAGCCTTACACCAATGGAAGACACAGAAACTATTCACAGAAAGAACTTCAAGGAGAACTCACTAGGGATCAGTAGAAAGAATGAATTCACCTAAGAAGAATAGTATAAACTGAAGAAACAGAACAGTTAGTGGGGTGTGTCCTAATTTAAACTTCAAACTCGAAAAATGAAAGATGTTTTTTATAGCAGAAAATTCTGCAGTGAAATTCTACCTGAAAAAACTGCCTCTCCATTTTGATAAAAAGTATTGCCAATCAAGAATGTAAAAATCAATAGAATATAGGTTTATATATTAGGTTGACTCACAGGAACACATGATCTATAATAAGTTAGTAATTAAACTTTCTATTGCTGTGAGTAAAAACCATGAATAATCAAATGACTTCTAAATTAAGCATTTAATTTATCTTCTTGTTTCAGACGGTAAGAGTCCTTCATGGCAGATGAAAGTAATGAGAACAGAAAAACAGAGAGCTCAAGCAAATTTCAGGCACACACACAGACTCTCTCTCTCTCTCTCTCTCTGTGGGTGAGAGAGAGAGAGAGAGAGAGAGAGAGAGAGAGATGAGAGAGATGATGAGAGGATGTACTGGGAATAGCAGGTGACTATAGAAGCCTAAGATAAAACCCCGTGATACTCATTCTCCAACAAGATTAAACCCCCAAATTCTTCCCAAGTAGGTCCACCAATGACGACCAAATATTAAAACATGTGATCCTATCTGAGCCGTTCTCATTCAAACAGTGTAGGTTACTTTTCTGTTTGTTTCGTCAGTTTTCTTTTTTAGATTTATTTATTTTTATTTTATATGTATGGGTGTCTTGCCTGCATGTATGTCTGTATACCATCTGGATGCAGTGCCCACAGAGGCCAGAAGGACCCACTGAACTAAGTTACAAATAGTCTTCAGTCTTTGTGTGAGTGCCAGGGATCTAACCTAAGTCCTGTGGAAGAACAGTCAGTGCTCTTAACCCCTGAGCCATCTCTCTAGCCCTTTTGTCAGTAATTTAAACTCTATTCCCATATCACATTTATTTAAATATTACAAAGCTTACAGTCACATGTTGGATGCTGACAGAGAACTTGTCACAATCATGTATTTTATGTAAAATATTCTGATTATAGCTAAATTGTTGTAAAAAAGTATATTTTCTTTGGAACATTGATTACCAGATTGTCTATTGCCAAAGGTGCAGAAACTACACAGAATTAATATTGTCTATATACACACATGATATTGTTCAAGTATTTAACATTTTATTTATATTCCTATTTTCCTGAGGGATAATAGCTATGTCAGAAAATCAAGATGAAAAAAACTGTATATATGCAAAGAATCTTCATCTATAAAAATATTTAATGAACTTTGCCTTGTGAGATAAAAAAATAAATAAAAGATGACATATGCCCTTTGCAGTAGATTTAACTCAAACTTTTCAATTTTAGGCTTGAATTTCAATTTGCTGAGCAAACTTTCTCTATTTGGACATGTTTTCTTCTCTGCTGGCTCAGCTCCATCTCTCCTGATGCCTAACGTATTTGTCTGAGTTGGCTCACATTTACAAAGCACCCGGTGTGAAATGCCATTTAGCTCCCTATGCATTCAGTTTTTTTCCCCTTTGTTCTTAAGAACTGACAGCAGCTTCACACTGCACTGCAAGTCATCAGGAATAGCTGTTGCTGAAGAAAAACCTATGGCATGTTCTAAAAATGAAAATTATAGCAGAAACTGATTGTCTTCTTCCCATTAAGATAGGATCATGATTTAAAAAAAAATGAGGAACCAGAGTGTGTAGAGTCTTTAGCAGTAGGATCTTGCCATCTAGCTAGAATGGACAACCAATAACAACTTCAATACTCTGTTATGTTGGTTGCCTCAGGGTACTTCCTGACCTTTAATAACTCATTAAAAAGTATTCTGTACCTAGCAATTAGATTTTCATTAAATCATTCATGTCATTCAAAGGAAGTGTTCTCCTCATACTCCATTTATTATGCTATGTCATTTAAGTAGTTTGCAAACTGCTGGATTTTCATGCTTAGTTTTGATTAACCTTTGCCTGTACTTACTTATCCCCCACCACACTCATTCACATTGATTGGACTTAGGAAACAATTAAAATAATAATCATAAACTTTTTTTTAAAGATAGGAATTCAGGAGGGAGACAGGCTAGGGGTTCCCAGGAGGAACTGGAGTGAGGTGGTATGCGGTAGAAGGGATCAAAATATTTTGTGTGTACATGTAAAAGATTTTCAAAGAAAAAGTACAATTATTTAAAAATTATGTGCTGCCCTATTAATTAAAGGACAGCATTGATATCTTTATGTATTAGTTAAGAAGCATTTTATTAAAATAAAAATTAGGAAAGCAATTAAAAATAAATTAGTATTAAAAATAATCAATGAACCCATCCTCCCTTAAAGTTATAAAGTGTATATTAAAACCAAACATTGATTAATTAAACAAGTTATCTAGAATTTGTCAAATCCGAAGTAGCAATAGGTAAAAAGAGAAAACAAATGGTTATTTTATGTGTAGGACAAATGGGAATTGATGATTTTATCTACGAGCTAGCAACTGAGTGTCTTCATATACCAACCCATTGTCTCAGTCAGGGTTACTTAGCTATGATGAAACACCATGACCAAAAGTAAGTTGAAGATGAATTTCTTTGGTTTACTTTTCCATATCATAGTTCATCATTAAAGGTGTTCAGGGCAGGGACTCAAGCAAAGCAAGAATCTGGAGGCAGGAGCTGATGCAGAGGCCATTGAGGAGTGTTGCTTACTTCCCTGCTTCCTCTGATGTGCTCAGCCTGCTTTCTTGTAGAACCCAGGATCACCAACCCAGGGTTGGCCCAATTCACGATAGGCTAAGCCCTCTCCCATCAGTCATTAAGAAAATGTCCTACAGGCTTGTCTGTCATTCATTCTTAGGGGGATATTTTCTCCACTGATGTTTCTTCCTCTCAGATAACTAATTCCTGTCAAGTTGACATACAACTAGCCAGCATAATATTCTGTCACTGAAAGGTGTTAATGTGCATCTTAGATGTAAAATAATAATTTAATGTGGTGCAATCTACTCCCTTCCCCATATTCCTCTGAATTCCTCTGAAAGTTTTACTTGCATTTCATGGCCTGCATGTAAAATAGTTATACTGCTTCAAACTAGCAAACCCTACCATAGACAATGCTGTGGAATATCTTCCTCCATAGCATCAAGGTATTTGCCAAATTCTCATACAATGCCATTTAAGGTCTCTCTAGGCAACATCTGGAAACTTTAGACATAAATACATATGCAGGATACAAACAATCTTGCTTCCCCACGTCTAGGATTAAGTGGAAAATTTATCTTCATCAGTAGAGAAAAAGAACAGAATTAAAAAATAAACTGGATGTATTACTTTAAAATACACATGTAATTTTAATCACATCCAGTTCAATGTGTGTTTGACAGCTAAATGAAAAGCTAGACAGTGACAATAGTATTCATTCTTTGTTAACTTCTTTCATAATTTCCATTATATGTAGGCCAATGATAACTTCTAATATTAAATCCAACAGAAAGTGATTGTTTTTGATCAAAATCATTCAGAATTCACTCAAGTCTTGTATTGTTTCATGCATAATAATAAGTAATGCCTGCTCGTATCATTGCAACACTTTTCAGTGTCTGCAATATCCTATTGAGCCCTAGAAACCGACAGGTACAATATGCAGACATGATCTCAGATTTTGAATGCTTACAATAAGGGGTATCATGTTAAAAAAAAAAAAGGAAAGAAGAAGAAGCAAATATAATCAAAAGAATGGATGTTAGGGAGAAAGTGTAGTTCTGAGTGAGTTTGATTGATGCGTCAAGGACCAGTGCTTCAGACCCATAGGAAACTTTCACCTCCAGCCCCAATTGTGATGTTAAAAGGGATAACAAACCTTTCTTTTGCTCTGAGTGCAAATGCTGACAGTGTGTTTAGTAAATATTCACCCTAGATTTCTCTCCTTGGATGTTTATACCTGAAGGCTATTCTATGGAGACTGCTATTGATTAAAGGAGAGATTGACTAAACCTACCTTATTGTTTAGCTATACAAAGTCACTCCACACCTATCTCCATGTCAAACTTTAGGTAATACGTACACCAAGCTTGAGGTTCTGGGTTGCTGAAAGTTCCCTCAGAGAGCCCCTTCCACCCTGTGAAAGGTTTTCTGTGTGATGCTGTTTGTCCTTCCATTGCCTCATGCCTGGGTCAGGTCAATCCCTAGGGCTTAGAATGTGGCAATGGGGCTCTCGGAGTTACTGATGCATTTGCTGGGCGCTGCAGGGCAGATTTGGTGAGGGACCGGGAGAGCACTTAGAATTCTATTCTTCGGCACTTCACATTTATCACGTCGCTGTGTTGGGCCCTCATTAACTCATCCACACACAGGGGCTCACCAACTGTGAGAAGTCTGACACACAGTCCATCTCAAAGGGTGGCTGAACAAAATAGATAATGTTAAGCTGGGCTTTCTATCTGAGGGAGTCTTGTAAGTACTTTTAAAGATAAGGAACACTTATCACAAACTCATTTATTTTTTTAGAAGCCCTGTTTCCAAGGCTTGGGATGTTTGCTGACCTTCACTTCGCATTCGGATAAATGACTTTCTGTTTACACTACAGCTTCGTTTAGATATTTTTCTTAATTTATTTTTAGCAAAGAGAATAAATCCTCTTCTAAGTATTGTGATTGTGGCTACAAATTGGTGCCTCTCTCAAAGACATTTATTTTGTAAAAAGATATATTTCTTAGTGGAGATTTTTAGCATGCTTTTACATTTCTGACCTCTCTCTCCAAATATATGAAACACTATTTGCATGGATGTTTCTTCTATCATTTTCCCTTAATTTTGAAAGATGGCATGAACGTCATTTTCATCTGCTTTTTATATGCATATAGAACATACTGTAGTCCTGGAATTTGTAGTATCCTGTAGCAAAGAGAGTAATCAAAATAATGTTTACTTACGGATGTAGTATTGGCACCTACTACATAGTCGTGAAAATAAAAAATAAAAGCATGCGTCCTCTGAATTAATGCAATATTTCACGAATCTACTTTATTTGCATGTGAAACACTATAACGCATCCATCCAAAACACTAAGTGCATTTGGAAGGTATTTGCCACAGTAACAAGCAAGATAAACACATTTCTGATAATGATGCCTTTTAACCACTTAAAGAAGTGTGCATGTGTCTAAGTTCTTCCTTTTGATTCTAAGTTCATTTAAAAAGTTCCGACTTTGGGAAGCAAAGAGAATACAAACATAATAAATAATAATGCCTTAAAATATTTACCTTAAAATAATATGTACATAATCCTAAATTAAACTTTAAGTTCTCTTTCCTAATTTTTAATTAATACAGTATCCATAGACTTATTTGCACAGAATAATATGTTTAAAATGTTCAATAACAATCAATGAACTAGGAAAAGCCTAGTCTAAATATTGCATTAATATGCAGTCAGTGAATTTATTCTATCAGAATTAATATTTTGCTATGATATGTCATCACACATGGATTTAATATTTCTGGTAATAGAAATAGTTATATATTCCAAGTTCAAAAAATTCTTTAAATAAAGTTTAAGTTTTAACATATATAATTAGATGTTTGAAAATGAAAAAAATATTCAAATTATAAATAAAGCTTAGGAGAATTTGATTGCTTCTATTGCAATAGGGAAGAAATTTTCAGGGAAAACCCACAGCTGCAGTTTGGTTACGTTTTGTTTATTTACATTATTTATTTTCTAATTTCACATGTTATCTTTAGTTGTACATATTAGACATGGTACTGGAGAGATGACTCTGTAATAAAGACCGTTTGTAGAGACAAACCCATGTTCAGGTCTCAGCATCTACATGGTCACTCACATGTGTCTAAAACTCCAATTCCAGGAGGTTTTAGGCTATTATCTGCCCTCCATGAACACCAGGCTCACACCTGATAAACATATATACATACAGGAAATAACTCATATACATCAAATAAAAAACAAATAAAAACTTTCAAAAGAAAGGGAAAGAAATATTAGAGGATTTGAGATGACACGCCATCCATGCACTCAATAGATAACACACTTTTACTGCCTGAGCTTTAATTGAGAAATGACTTTGTGGAGCATAAAAGTACGGAGACCAAGATTTTACGAGGCAAGACCAAAGGAACTCAGTGTAAAAATATTCCTCTACAGTGTGTAAAGGTGAGAGATTAGGTCATTATCAACTACAGAGTTAAGATTAACTGGAGAGCAAGGAAGGTCCTCCCTTGTCCCGGGAGCACACAGGGGCCAAGGCTGGAGTAGAATATGTTACCAGGTCTCCAGCCCAGCCAGCTAGGTGGATGGTGTTATTACAAAGACATGGGGGACAGGAGGCAGGTCCCACAAGGGAAAGCGGTGGGCCACCCAAGACCTCGATGGGGAGGGGGAAAGAAGGGAGAGAGAGAGAGAGAGAGAGAGAGAGAGAGAGAGAGAGAAAGAGAGAGAGAGAGAATTTTCAGAAGAGGGAAGGAAAGAAGGAGAGCAGGCTGGAGGCAGGAGATCCACTTGCCTACAGGTATGGGAGTGTGCAGAGCTTGTCTCTAAAGGGACAGGGTACCCAGGTGACAGACCAGGCCAGCAGATTGTAACAAGTGGCCAATGTCACAGCTCCTACTCCAGTCGCTCTCGCACCTGTCTCCTTCACTAAATGCTCCCATTTGGTCTGCCACTAGTTGGCCGTGCATGCCTTCTGCTTGCCCATTAGTGGTACCTTATAGTTACAGGAATTGGTGAGCTGTGCTGTGTCACTGCTGGGACCCAGATCATGGTCGGCAAAATGAAGCAGCTAGCCCTCTGAACTACACACCATCTCTCTTTGGCTTAACGAGTATACTGGGTGGTTTTGTGTGTCAACACACAAGCTAGAGTCATCAGAGAGGAAGGAGCCTCAGCTGAGAAAATCCCTCCATGAGATCCAGCTGTAAGGCATTTTCTCATTTAAGGATCAATGGGCGAGGGTTCAGCTATGGTAGGTAGTGCCATCCCTGGGCTGGTCCTGGGTCCCATAAGAAAGCAAGCTGAGCAAGCCACGAGGAGCAAACCAGTAAACAGCACCCCTCCATGGCCTCTGCATCAGCTTCCACTTCTGGGATCCTGCCCTGTTCAAGTTCCTGTCCTGACTTTTTTCAGTGATGACTAGACAATGCTGAAATGTAAGCCAAATAACCCCCCCAACACACAAAAAGATTAAATCAGGTTTGGTTGTTTTTTTAATTAACCTTATTGCTACTTTACTCATAGCTTTTGCTTGTTTATTGTCATTGAACATTTTAAACCTATTATTCTGTGCAAATAAGTCTATGGATACTGTATTAATTAAAAATTAAGAAAGAGAACTTAAAGTTTGACTTTGGATTATGTACATATTATTTTAAGGTAAATATTTTAAGGCATTGTTGTTTATTATGTTTGTATTCTCTTTGTTTCCCAAAGTCTGAACTTTCTAAATGAACTTAGAATCAACAGGAAGAACTTAGACACATGCACACTTCTTGAAGTATTTAAAGGGCATCATTATCAGAAATGTGTCTGTCTTGCTTTGCTTGTTACTTGGGCAAATGCCTTCCAAATGTACTCTTAAATAGTCAGGATTCATTTTGACTCACAGTTTGAAAGCCTACAGTCCATCATGGTGTGAAAGACAAGGAAGAGTGCATGGCAGTAGGTCCATATTAGTAGGACCCCTCTTACCCTGATATAAACAATAAACATGGCTAGGAGAGAGCATGGGATCATAATTGGTTAGGTACAGAGTAGGTAGGTAGCTCTGGGGAGATGTTCTGGATAGAGGATGAATATGATGAGAACATTGTTTGGAACTCCCAATGAGCTAATAAAAACATTGCTTTAAACATTTCATGGCACAAAGACTGTAGAGAAGGGGCTAAGAGCACTTGCTTCACATTAAGAATACTTGAATTTAGATCCTGCCTTTCACATAACAAAACAGACTTCATGAACACATCTGTAATTCTAGCTCCAAGGTATCTGATTCCTCTTCTGGCTTTCACTCAAGCAAAAAAGTACTCACATTTCATATACACTAAAAATAAGTAAAACATTTATTTAAGGGATGTTAACTGATAGATTGCACCAAGGAGTATGTGTAGTATGGGTTTTTGATATAAATGCTAATGAATAAAATCAATCAAACTATTCGTTATTTAGAGGTTATGATGGGATTGTGTTATGGTAATATTCTGTACCTGGATAGGTGGTGGATTGTATAGATTAATAAAAAATTAAAACTAATGAAATGATAAATGTAAGAATATTTGGTTGTATAAAATTTTATTGTACAGTAAATTATAAAACATAACGACTTTATGAAAAAGGCTACTGATATAAAATAATATTGATAATTGAAGTACAATAAATATAATAAAGAAAAATAACAAAGGAAGTATATAAAGAATTAGTAAATATTAATAGTAGATAATATATTAATGAGAATATGGAAGTACTCTATCATTATGTAATTTTGCATATTGGGAATATTTCATAAGAGAATATAGGAAAATTTGATTGAAAATCCCAGAAACATATTATTTAATCCACTAATAATTTCTCTTTTTTTTGAGTCAAGAAGGAACTCGTTTATTTTCTTACAGCATGCAACTTATAATGCGAAAACCCATGAATCCCAGATGAAGCAAAAAGTAAAAATTTTATATTTTACCACGAGGTTCATGGCCTACTGTCCAGGTTCCAGTATATTATCCAATCACATCAACAGTTATGTCTGCATGTGCCATGGCTCCTATAGCCCCCAATGGAGATCACGAGGGCATCAGGCACTTTATGTCATTTTACCCCATCTCTAACTCCAATCATCTTTTTGTAAATAAGTCAGATTTCCTTCCCCCTTACTCCCCTTCAGCGCCATCTTGGCTGGGAGTATTTGTGACATAACTGTTTTTGTATTTCGCACCCTTTTCTAACTATTATGCTTTTGGCATAGCTCTTACGCTTTTGGTGCCTACTGTGCCTTTTTCTAACTGTCCCTTGGCCACTCCAGCCTCCTATATGCTCGATTTGGCCCACACTTTCCTTTGTCTGTTTACTCCCATGAGAGTCTTATATTCTTTCTAAGTATAGAACTCTTGAGACGTATTTCTGATAGCTTAAAGCACAATGTGAATTAAATACTCCTTATGTTGTCAGTTATTTATTATTGTGCTTTCTGAGAATATATAATGAGAAGGGAAGTGATTCCTTGAGTTCCCTTAATATCACCCTCTTGTACATCTTCATCACAGAGAACATCCACTGTTTGATTGAAATGACAAATGGGTGGGCAGAGGTATAAATGTATAGATAGTAGACCAGAAATATACACATGTAGAGATGGGTTCGCAATAGAAAAATAATTGGAAAAAGGAGACAAACAGCATAAGCCAGAGGGAGGTGGATGTTTAACCTCCACTAATAATTTCCAATGTATATATTTGTTGTAGGAAGCCGCTTGTTCATTCCCAGCTGCACAGCAGCTCAGATCCAAAATAACCACTCAGAAATTATATTAATTACAACACTGCTTGGCCTGTTAGCTTATGCATATTTCTAGATAACTCTTACATCTAGAATTAACTAATTTCCATTATTTTATATTTTACCACGAGGTTCATGGCCTACTGTCCAGGTTCCAGTATATCTGTCCCCAGCAGAGGCTACATGGCTTCTCCTGACTCTGCCTTCTTCCAGCATCCAGTTTTGTTTTTCCTGCCTTGTTCTGTTTACAGGCCAAAACAGCTTCTTTATTAATTAACCAATAAAAGCAACACATATACAGAAGGATGTTCCACACTATATATCCCAAAAACTTGCAATGGAAATTTTTACCTTTATTCAGAATTCTTGGATCATATTTTTTCTAGAGTTCCTCACTATTGTTTAATATCAAGACATTCACTGAACCCAAAATCTAAACCACACTTGAGATATTTTTCTTACTAATAAACTATCCTAAATGTCTGCATTTGTTCCAGAAACTGACATTACATACTAATGAATTGTGTTTTTTAAATGTGTAGTTCTTTCATAATAATCATGAGAGAACATATGATAGTCTATTTAAATTCACAGTGTTAATTAGAAACAATGGTCAGTTTCATAACAATGACCCAGTTCTACATCATCAAACTGCTTATAATCTTATCACAACATTGTTTAATGTGCTAGCCTTACAGAGTGAGCACTTTAACAAATGCTTGTAAAAATTATACTTTGTATTCAAGGTGATGTGAACCATCACTGCCCAGCTATGAAAAAAAATTGAACAAAAGATACTACTGAGAGGCAAATAAGACAGGGTAATGAAGACCATGATATATTTTCAGCTGCTTGCCTGGATTTACTATTATTATTATTTTATTTGTATTTTTATTGTGTCTTGTTAATGTTTGTTTTTTATTCAAAATAAATTCATCTCTCATACAATACATGCTAATTACAATTTCCCCTCTCTCATCTATTCCCAGCATCTCCCACCTCCCCTGTTTTCCTGTTCCACCCTCCTTCAGTTTCCCTTCATAAAAGAGTTGGTATCTGAGAGACAACAATGAAACACATCATAACAAAATGAAATACAACAAGGCAAAAGCCCTCATATCAAGGCTGAAAATGTAACTCAATAGGAGGAAAAGAGTCTCAAGAGTATAACAAAAATCAGACATACGCCTGCTCCCATCCCTAGTCGTTCTTTTGCTTTTCTGTTTGTTCTTTTATTTTGTTTTTCAAGACAGTTTTTTTTGTATAGCCTTTTTTTTTTCACCTTGAACTTGATCTGTAGATCAGGCTAGAGTCAAACTCCAGAGATCTGTCTGCCTATGCCTCCTGAGTGCTAGGATTAGAGGCATGTACCACAACAGCTCAGCAGAATCCTATTTTTTAAATGCATGTAAACATGCATATATTAAAGATATGGATACTATAAATAAATAAATGTATGCGGCACTTGGTCAACCTTCCTGTATTTAAAATACAGGGACACTTTAATTTATTCTTTAAAAAAGAAAGAATTTCCAAATCCTTGTTTTGTGGCAATCAAGTGGTAAAAAGAAAAATATAAATTAAACCTCACCTTATCTGGGTATATTCAGAGATTTCCCATTTTAGATGTTTGTAACTATGTACTTCTGAGATCTGTTGATTTACAAAGCTATCTAAGGCCTAGCAAGAGTAACACAAACTTAGACATTTTTGACTTAAAAGAGGTTTCAGACAGCAGAAAAGAAAAGTTTGCTTTGGTAAAGTCAAATAGGATTTGTGTGTTTGTTGTTGTTATAAGAAAACTGATTGCCGGCTTGGGATGTAACTGCCTAACAGGAAGGGTGATAATTCTAATAAATAGACCTTTAAAACAAGAATGGCAAAATAGAAGAAAATAGTGGTAAACAGAGACAAGTAGACAAAGTCACTCTTTCTTGTCTCAATCAAATTGCAGATCCCTTAGGGGATGATGAGATTTCTGTTTTCTTAGTACTTAGGGTTTATATGAAACTAGTACTGCTGAGAAAGTGTGCTAACTGTTGTAATCATCTTCTCATTTAATGTGCGCAATAATTCTTTGAGGCTAGATCGCTATCAGTTTAATTTAGTTCCTTTTTTTTTTGGAAGCCTTGGAAAAGAGGGGAAGGACTGTAAGCAGTTATCAGTACAATTTTAAACCAAGTCTCTGGCACTAGAGGGAGAATTTGTTTGTGTGTTTGCTTTATTTTGTTTTGATTACTCTTAATATTAAATTTATTTATAAAAATGTAAATTTTATCTTTCATAAAGATTCTGCTACCTAATAACTGTAAGATCTATTTCTATCAAAGGTTCTTAGAATCAGGTACTACCATAGTATTTAGACAGCTACCACACCATCAGAAAGCACTAAGAATTCACTTGCGTTGCCTTTCAAAACAAAATAAATCGTGTTCTATCTTTGTAAAGCTTTAAAATCATGGACCTGGTAACACATCAGAGCTACTGATCTCTGATCACAGTCCTGTCAAATGCATTCAATTCACTAGCACCTACCTGGCAACTCAATTCCTTCCTAGAAGAGAGAAGGAAGGAATAAGGAAGGGAGGGAGAGAAAGAGATCTAAATCAGTGGTTACAATGTTCTCCATTTTTCTCCTGAAGCAACCAAAATGAGTGGCAAATAAATTTAAATTGGCTAACATGTGTATCAATTTTCTTTGATTATTTATTACTCTTCAGTAAAAGTTATCCAGATTGCAATAGATCTGACTCTAGAAGAGTCTAAAGGTTAAAATACAAAGTATGGTTTCATTCTTGTTTCTCTTTCAAGGTGTACAAGAACATTTAGCAAAAACAAGGAAGCAAATTATCCTCAAGGAAGAAGCAGTGTTTTGAAAATGAGGAGAGGAACAAAAAAATGGAACAAGGTTGTTGGACTTGGGAGAAAAAGGTTCTAGTACCAAAAACACATGAATCAGCTAAAGGGTGTGGGAAAAACAGGTTGGTATAAAGCAGAGAAACAATGGGCAAATAGTTAAATGAGGCAGACGATAAATTACTAAACCAAGGTTTCAAACTCACCTTCCTTTGAGAGGTCACAGGGGTCACAGAGGTAGTGACAGTGAGAACATGATTGGGTGTATGCAAAATAAGCTAAAGTTTTTTTTTATTTATTTTTAATTGTCTTAAAGCCAATGGAAATATGAGGAGATAAATATCCCTCCTTATAAAACTGTAAAAATTCAATGATTAAAATTAGTAATGCCATCTTCAGTCTCTGCAGAAGAAAGGTTAAGGTGTAGATAAACTTCTTGTCCCCCAACTGGACAGTAAACATGAACCATTCGCTTCTCCCCAACATTGTCAGCGGTACTTAATATTTCTAAAGGACTAGAGATAGATATCATATGTAAGGATTCCTCTAACATGTCTTCTCAGTCTTCTAATCCTTAATTTTGAGATGGTGTCACTAAATTACATAGGATGACCTTGAATTTGAGATCCTACTTCATCTTTCTCCTAACCAGTTGGGGTTATAGGTGTGTGCTAAAAGACCCTAACTTGGGAATGAATGAATGCTTTGTGATTGCTGTTTTTTAAAGGGGGATGCGATTTTTCAATCTTGCATTGCAGTATGTTTTCTGTGAGTTTTTGGGGAATGTATCTGAGCAAGTGTTTGGAGTCTGTGCTCATAAACTGTCCTAATTCCTACTGTCTCCTGCGTTCTTCTCACCTTCTTCCTATAAAATCCTGGCTTCAAATAACCTATTATGGCCCTGATACCAATCACTCTCCATTCTCCTGAAACCTGAGTACAGACACAGAAAGAGTTCAAATAAGGTCAAGACATCCTAGGAAAGAGTCATCTCTTTGGGTCACTGGGTAGTATGGAATCCTTGTCCTATCATTAGTTCTATGGCTGATGAATCAGAGAATAAATTCTAAAAGAAAAGGAAGGAAGGAAAGAAGGAAGGAAGGAAGGAAGGAAGGAAGGAAGGAAAGAAGATAGAAAGGAAGGAAGAAAGAAGAAGAGAAAAGGCGTAGTAGGTAGGAGCTTAGAATGGAAAAGAAAGGGCTTTTTTAATATTGAGTTTTCATTTTGATTTTTTCTTACTACTGAACACTGTATATAAGTGGTTCTGCCTTCCAGGGTACTTTATTTTCCTAACCTCCTCTTTTCCCTGAACTCCACAACTTCGTTTTCTTCCTTCCAACATTTGACATCGAGTTAAATGGTCTAATAAAACCTGAGTGTTTTAAAGAGTTTAGCTGAGAGAAGTGGGAAGTGTTTTAATTTAGAAGCAGGCATTGTTCCGTAGCCTAAATCTGGAAAGTATTAGAGCAAGTGCATGCCCCAGAGCTGCTGATTTCTCCTGTAATGCACCTGCTCCCTCACTCCCAACTTTGGCACGCATACAGCATTGATAAGGCTAAAAGGGCATGTTCAAACAAACCTCACTGCCACTTTATAAAAATGTGTGGCCTTGGGCAAGTTACTTAACCTGACTTGGCTAATTTCATTTTTCTATAAAATTTTTTCATAACATTTTTATTTTATAAGACTAAGTCATCTCATTGGACAAAGATGGTACAATAAAGGGATTCTTATACAATTGTCAACAGATGTTTAAATCTCAGTTCCCATTTGTTAGAGTACAAATAGGATGAACGGTGTGAAATATAGCAATTTTATTTTAGTTGTCACAGTCAGGTACTATCCAAGAGCATTTCTGAGGTAGATAAACACGAATGTGTATGATCCCCTGCCTTCTGTGGTGGGGCAATTTGTAGATGCAAAACACCCTCCATAGTTTTAAAGCTGTAAAGCTGATGCAGAACTGTGGAAGTACTGGACCCAAGCATACTGTTTCGATTCTGTCATAGGACTAAACGAGTTTGCTTAGCTGTTAGAATTTCTGCATTTTTATATGCTTTGATAATTTATAGATGCACAGTTATTAGTCTACTTACATGCTTTAGTAAAGTTAGATTAACGGTTAGTAGTTGTAATAATTGATAATTAGCAATATAGTTGTCCAAAGACACTTTGTAATGGTTACTTTGGGGTGAAGCAACCATCTCTGGGATTATGACTGAATGCCTGTAAGTCAGAATTCCACTTTGGTTGAACAAGGGATAATAACCAAAGTATTAAAAACAAACAAACAAAAAACCCAGATATCAAAAAAAAATAAAAATGAGGTACAGGTCTAGACTGAGAATTATCAATAAACAAACTCAAGAGCCTGAGAAAAACTTAAAGAAATGTTCAACATCCTTATCCATCAAGGAAATGCAAATCAAAACTACCTTGGGATTTCATTTTACCCCTGTCAGAATAGTTAACACCAATACAAGACCTCACCGCTCATGTTGACAAAGATGAAGAATAAGGGGAGTCATCCATTGCTAGTGGGACTTCAAACGTGTACAGCTGTCATGAAAATCAGTGTGGTGGTTCCTCAGGAAGATGGAATCTATCACCTTAAGATCTTCAAGATCACTTTTGGATATAAACCCAAAGGAAAGTTCATCCTATTAAAAGACATTTGCTCAAATCTGTTCATTGCCGCTCTACTGCTAATAGTCATACAATGGAAATGAACTGGAAGCCCATCAACAAAAGAATACAGAAAAAAAAGAAAATTTGGTGCATTTACAAAATGGAATAATGCTAAGCTGTTTCTTTAATGATATTATAAGCTCCACAGGCAAATGGATAGAGTTAGAGGGAAAAATGATCCTGAGTGAGGTAACCCAGAGCAAGAAAAAAACCAATATGGTATGTATTTGTTTATATGTGAATATTAGCTGTTAAGTCAATGAACCAAGCTAAAGTTCATAGATGTGAAGGGAATAAGTACAGATAGATCTCATTGGGGAAGGGAAATAGAAGGTAGTTTTGCATAGATGGTGGTGGCTGGAATGGAAGGATAAAGTGGGAAGGGGGAAGAGAAATGAGGGAGGACACAGGGAAAGAAAGAGATAAAGTTAAGGATCATTTGAGTAGTAGTGTGGAAATAACAATAGAAACTTCCTAAAGTATAGGCATATGTGAATGGTGATCTAACTGTCATTGCCCAATAATGGAGGAGACAGCCCCAGCTGACCATCTCTTGTCACAAAATGGAACCTTTGGTACCAGAAATGGGTTACATTCAAAAATTGTTCAAAGAGGTCTCCTAGGAACCCTAACAACCCAGGTTGTTGTTAAGACTATACATCTCTTCTCTCCACAGACTAATGGCATGGCCCGTTACTGAAGACATCACCATACAACACATTGAACATGGAGAAAATGGTATGGTGCCTACATAGAGCTTCCCCTTCTACAATGTAGTGTCTTTGGTATAGGAAGGTCTGCTGCATGCTACCAAAGGATAAGGAGAAACCCCAACCCATTCACTAATCCTTCAACAATGGTGCCCAACATGCAAGATCTGTGGGTGCAATGGAGGCACAAAGTTTGTGGGAGTAAACAACCAGTATCTGATTTGACTTAAGGACCACTTAAGGTTCCATGAGCTGGAACCCCATACCTGACACTGCTTGTGTGATCTAGAATCTGAGACTAGTCAGCTCTAGGACCTATTTAACACCAAAAAGACTTCTAATGACATTCTGCAATACTTATAGATCAGTGCCTTGCTAAGCCATAATCAAAGCAACTCTTCTTAAAGGTGATGAAAACAAAAGCCCAGCCAGACATTATGCAGAGAATGAAAAACCTTGAAATAATTAGCTTTAAACTGGATGTCGCCTTATAAAGTTTACTCTTAGGGCTCAGGAGGAGGAGGAAAGAGCATACGGATCAGAGGGGATGGAGGATACCAAGAACAAAAAAAGCCCTCTAACTCATCATAATCAAAGCCTGTATTATCTCACAGAGACTGGAGTAGCATAGCAGGGCCTGCATGGGTCTGAACCAGGTTCTTTGCATATATATTATAATTTCCAATTTAGTATTCTTTGGGATACCTGAATGTAGAAACAAATACATCACTTTCCTATACCTTCTTTTGGGCTCCCCTTTTCTGTTGTTTTTGTCCAACTTCAATGTGCAAGTATTTTAATTTTTATTGTATTTTATTTTTATTATGCTTTAGAGGCCTATTTGTTTTCTAAAGAGACAGCAAAGAGTGAATCCTGAAAAAAAGGGGTGGTGGTGGGAACTTCGAAGAACAGTAATAGGATATATTTTGTGAGAAAAAATCAATTCCCATATAAGGACCAATGATTCTTGTATAATCACAAAAGCTTAAAGTCAGACAATTTAACTTCCAAATAGTTCATAAAACTTTTATTGCAATCACTTAAGCAATCTGTAAGAAATGATTGAGCATATCCATTTCTGAAATAATTATTTTTTTCAACCTTATTAAAACATTCAATATAGATCTCTGTTATGAAGAAATTTTTTTGCCAAGATAATCTATACTCTTGTTAAAATTACATGATATTATTTTCAAAATAATAAAATTAGCATGTTTAACATTCAGGGTCTCATAAAATTTTTATTAAAAGGTGCTCCATAAGCCAGTTGGTAAGCACAGTTATATACTCACTAAAAGTGTATTTATGTTAGAATTAACAGAAGGCAGTCAAAGACTTCTAATATACTTACTTAAAAGCCGAAGTAATCACATTCTTACATTTGTGTAAATCAAAGATTAAGAAAACTAATTACTTCTCCCATCAAATTAAACAAAAAATTATGTAATCAATGAATAATAAGATTATTTGACAAATGGGCACAATTATTTTAGTATAAATTCAATATTTTCACAGAACTCTAACTAAATTATATCTTAACAAAGAATTTAGAGTAATAAAATATTTGATTTCTAATTGCAGAGGTTATTACAAATAATCAATTGCTTGGTGAAACATACTGGAAATAAATAGTTAAGGCTTATGAATACCTAAATAGATTTTCCAAATGATATACAATGTCTTCAGAAGGAGAGCTTGTACCGTGAAATGGAATTCACAAATGTGAGACAAGTTTAAATCACTATAGAAATTGTAGGAACCAAGCGAGTAGTTAGAATTAATTCCTGTTGAGGTAACCAAGTGATTCACCTCTGCTTCATTGAATCAAACTGTACATTAATTCCTCTTATTTAGGTCCATGCTCTGTTGTTCTATAACCAATGCAATGTTGGGGCAAATGTTTTCTATAGGTATTATTTCAGACAAGCCATAAGCTACTCATCAATGTTCTCACAGATCTATTTCTATCTTTTGGGATCATTTACTGTTCAGCTTGTGGAGATCATTAAACCCTCAGCACAATAGAATGAGTCCCTGCAGGATGTTCTAACAGTGCACAGAATGGATTTAACAACAGTGGGGGAAGATACAAAGGTGGCAGCTAGGGGGAGAAATACTATTGACACCTGTTAAATAAAAATCATTTTATTTAAAAACCTACACTATTTTCTAAAGTTTGTCTCATCAGAAATTGCTCAAGACTTTAGCCTTTAAAGTAGCTGAAGAATGCCTTAGCATAATGCTTATTTCTTTATTCTCATTTCAATCTATACTACATGTATGTGCTGTAAACCAGAAAGGGATGTGTTCTGCAACCATAGAGTACATGTTACTGTGGAAATACTGAGGAAAGAGGAGATTTGCCTTCTGAAGACCGCAGTCATCAGAACAAAGCAGCTTCAACATGGATTTTGAGATTTAAGGTGACTTCAAGTAGTCTGATAAAAATAAAAGCACTTTATTGTCGACTGGTACTTCAAAATATTATTGGAAAATACTTGGATACTTCCAAGGAAATTAAGGTGCTAGTAAAAGAAAAATAATAAAGATGGTTTGACTCCATCCATTAAACCCCATTTAAGCCAGAAAAAAAATTTTGGAATACCAAACAATTAAATTAGTAAAAGTCTTTCATGTACAGATTAAAAAATGTTAGTGAACTATATTAGATAATTAATTTTAAAATAGAAATTAAATACATTTTCATTATCATGGGATTAGGAAGACAGTAGAGATTTTAAATTAATGTAAAATTTATATACATAGTTCATATAATGTAGATAGAAGTACAAACATACTTTTCATTGCATAGGTTTACCACAATTTTAAAAATTATGGAATTACAGATAAATTCACAGGTAGGTATCATCAGAGTCTTAGGCAGGCAAACACCATTGACTTAGCAAATTGGCTAATAGATACTTGTTTTCTGATGTTCAGAAGATTAGAGGTCCTTATTCAAGTTGTCAGCCCAGTCCTTCTGACTTAGTCACGTCATCTCCAGTTACAATTCTCTGCTTGACTAGATGACGGCTGCCCCTTATTAGATCTATGCCTCCATGTGGTGGGAAGAAAGATGAGTTTGCTCTAGAAACCTATTCTATCTTGAGGGTTCAATCATCCTTAATTTACAAAAAGTTAATTATCTTCCAATACCTATTCTACCAATACTGCCACATTCATGCCTTTGTCTTCCATCTATGAAATTATGAGGCTCATAATTTATTTGAAAACAATTATGTAGGTCTCAGAATTTCTAAATCTAAAAGTAAATATTATCTTCCCTGTCTGAAATTTCATACCATTTGTCAGACAAGATAAAATATTCTAAGGCTGTGCATGGACCAGCAATCAAACTCTGGGCCTCCCATATGGCAGAAAAGAATTCTATCACTGAACCTCCCAACTTGTCCGTTATCCTAGCAAGTATTTGATTAAATCTTGCTACAAATTTGATAAAAATGGTATAAAGATGTATTGTATAAATATTGTACTTGTAATTGATAATAGTGTCACATCTTTATTATTTCTAGAGACTATATGCACAATATGGAGAGGCTGTTGTGTGTTCAACATAGAAGAAATATACGCATCTATTATTGCATGATAATTTTTAGCATTTATATTCAATTCATTCACAGAGAACAGTCCTATATGGTTTCTGAAGCATCTCAATGCTGTACTAACCTTAGCAAAGCAAAATTGACTTCAGTTTTCAAGGAGTCTGAATCAAAAGGAAGGGAGAGCTAAAAGTAGGGCAGGTATGTAATTATAAGGGAAAAATAAAATATATCACAAATTGAGCAAACAGTATATGAGGGGTCAAAAGTTACATACGTGTGTGTGTGTGTATACGTACATATGTATGTGTATATGTATTTTTCTTAAGTGAATATAAATCCCTGGCAGACGACAGTCCATAATGATGAACAAACATACAGTATGAATTGAAGTTGGTTACACCAGACAAAATACAGAAGATTAAGGCTGTAATTTTGTCTTCTGCAGATGGGTTTGGGAAAGGGAAGCGAGTATACTCTGCTTTGTAGTTTTGGCAGCTGATTAAATCATACAGATAACAAGGCAAACTTCTCTGTTTCTCTTTTGAATAGTTAGGATTTCAAGTAAAAGGAGTTGGAAAGTTAAGCATGAGATGATTGTGACTAAGCAAAAAGAAGACCTCTGCCATGAGAACACTGGAAGAGATATATTGTAAAGGAGAGAATGGGCAGGAAGGTAACTGAGGGATGAATCTTACATGTAAGGCACATTCTGATATGATATTCTGGGGTGAAAGCACTTTGAGTGGTTTCAAAGAACCGATAATGGCTTTCTAAATCACATTATTCATATGTAAAATATCTTAACTGCATGTTTGCAGTGAGAAATCTCACATTTTCCCTCATCCATGCTCATTTTATGCAAAAAAAGAACTTTTACTTATAGAAATAAAAAACAAATTTAATTTAAATCAAAGCAAATAATTGGGGGTATTAAATCTGCATTGAAGAAATCTTTGGTTGAAAATGTCTCTGAGAAACCAAAGAAATAAAGAAGCTAGAGGAATATAAATGGTTTATAAAGGAGGAAATGGCTCCATCACGATAGATGTTTTTTGGTTTAACTTTCTTTGAGTATTTTGAAATGTATAATTTTTAAAGCTTTCATACTATTCAACCTCAGCTTTAATCTACACTTCAGAGGACACAATAATTTTTAATCATCTTATTTAGATTGAGTTTTCCACCATACCTTATAGAACTGAAGCATTGCTACTGAGTCACATAGTTTATGTCCAAGCAAGCAGTCATAACACAAAAAAGTGACAAATAACATCCCAGGACAACTCTAGCATCTAAATGCACACTGCTTTCCTGAAATTGTTAGAGGGGACAAAAGATAGGTACCTTTATACTTAGACACCTCTAATTATTGGAACATGGTTCATTCTTAAGTACAATTTATAAACAACAGATTGCTACATGTCTTTTCTAAGAAATATTATGGCACATATTGTATCAGAAGACCACATGATTTCTAGATCTAACCCACCACCACCATCACCAAAAAAACGGTTCTTCTACTACACTGTCGTGTTAATCACACAATTTATATAACATCATTGTTATTTAACCATACTAATTATATTGTACTTCTTTATATTATTCAGACAACGAATTTGTTTTCTGAGTTCACCCACACCTCACTAATCATATTTATTGCTGTTGCACTATTCAATTTAATCCCAGGTTCTCGTTTTGATGACGTTTCTGGCAATATTCTTTATTATCACTCCTAGAAAGAGTCTGTCAGTTTTATCTTTGGTAGTTCCTCGGTGGTCTTTTATCTTAAAATTAACTTTCTGTGACCGAGACATGATTTCCATGATTGTGAATTTCTCCAATCATTCCATTTTGTCTGAGATATTAATTTCTATCCTCCAAATCCTATGCACTTCTTAAGATGTAACAAATATTCATCTCTTACAAGATGCAAATTAAATGTTCCCTGTGAGGAAGAATTTTCTGAATCTCTTCTAATATAATTTAATATGCTTTTCTGCTACCACCAAAGTCACACATATTTATCAAGGGAAAATTAACTACCCTAGTCTCCTATTATGTCACCTTACTGTTTGTTAACCAGAATCATTCTGATGCCTCTGAGAACTTAATATATTACAATTCTGATTGTATCTGTCTCCTGTCAAAATCTTCTTCCTCAGGCTAGGAGGGTAGATCAATGGAAAACATGCTTTCTATGCAATTCTGTGAACTTGAGTTCAAATCCTCAGAACTCATATGAAAGCCAGATGGGTAGGAGCAGTGTACATAATTCCAGAATGACCCTACAGGGTGCTAGGAGGCATTTTCAGGAGAATCTTTACATGCTATTGTGTTAACAGAAGTAAAACCACAGGAGACCCTGCCTCAAATAAGACAGATTTTGAAGAACTACAGAGGTTGTTGTTTGGCCTTTCTATACACACACACACACACACACACACACACACAGAGAGAGAGATGCACACACACACACACACATCTCATTTTACTTTTAGATAAACTATAAAGGATTTAGTACATTTAGCATACAATATATAAGACTTGTAGCAGGATAACTCCAGAAAATCCATATGGATACTTTTCTATCACTTTAAGTTTCTGTGAATAAACTTTTTAAATAACATTCCAGAACCACATTGTCCCTAATTCTACCTTCACACTTAATCAGATTTTTTCTATAGTCTACCCAAGATTCAGTAGCTAATGCTTTCAGATACTTAATATATATGTGTATTCTTTGTACTGTGGCACTAAATAAGACCACCTACATTATCATTATTACTCAATTCTGCAGCATTGCTGCTGTCAGTAATAGTAAGATTTTCCTGTATTTTATGTTTTACTGTCTGTGTGTATAATAACAACAAGGAATTTTTTTCCACTGTCCTATCCCTTATATGTAAATCAGTGTGTGTTATTCTAAGTCAGAGAATAACCAGTTTTTGTTTATTTAAAATAGATTTTTTTCTTACATAATATATCCTGATTACAGTGACCTTTCCCTCTACTCCTCCCAGCCCTTCCTCACCTCTCCTCACATCTGGATCCACAGGTTTACTGTCTCTCATTAGTAAACAAAAAAGCTTCTAAGGGATAATAAAATAAAAGGAAATAAAAAGATCAAACAAAGAATAACAATAACATATACAGGAAAAACATCCCCAGAAAAGGCACGAGAAACAGATATAGATAGAGAGATCCATTCCTTTGCACACTCAGGAATCCCATGGAAACACTAAACTGGAAGTCATAATATATACTCACAGGAACTACAGGATCAAAACCAAAAAAATATAAATAAAATAATATTATTTTCTAAAAAACTTAGAGGAATTAATAACAAAACCCCTGACACTACAAATCATTGTGAAAGAAGGAATCTCAAAAGACATGCTTACAATCATTTTCTCTTCCCCACCTCCTGCCAGTCATGCAGTCTACCCTAAAGAGCAGTTTGTTGCCCCAGTGAGACTCCCTTGGAGAAAACTAATTTCCATTTGCAAGTGTTTAACACTGGAAGACAACTTCTGGGTTAGTAATGGTGGTATGTGTCCACTTTTCTTTTTACTTTTAGGACTCCATTTGGTGCAAGCCCTCTGCATGTTGCTTCAGTCTCTGTGAATTTTTATGTTGATTTAGAGTGTCTGTTTCCTTGGTATTCTCCACCTCCTCTGTCTCTTACACTCTTTCTGGCTCCTTTTATGTAGGATTCCCTGGACACTGGAGTAAAAGATTTGAGAGAGACTTTCCATTTAGAACTGTGTTCTAAGGGCTCTTACTCCCTATGTATTTTCCGGGTGTGGGCCTCTATTAGCTCCCATCTGCTGCATGAGGAAGCGTCTCTGATGATGGCTGAGCAAGGCACTGATCTATGAGAATAGCAGTGTGTCATTAGGAGTCATTTTATTTCTATATTCTTTTAGCAGAATGTTGGTAGTCAGTAGATAGAGGGCTTTCCCATCTCAGGTAGTTGGTCAGCTAAGCAGAGGAACTGGCATCACGTCAAATCTGATTGGTTGGTGATTACCCATGGGATTTGTTCCGCCATTGCACTACCTTTCCTTGCAGGCAAGCTGACATTGTAGATCAAAGAATTTTTTTTTTTTGAGTGTGTTGATGTTTACGTTTCCCTTTCAGTGGCCTACAAAGAGGTAAGAATGTAGCAAAGAGGTAAGAATGTAGGAGTGAAGGCTCTACTCAGGACCCATCTAAACGTCTACATGTTCACTGAGTCGTGCAGGTATTGTTTTCAGCAGGAATGCCTTGCTATCCGAGTCTGTAGTTTCGACAACAGCTTGGATTGTTTGGGTTTTCAATTAGATGTAACCCATTCCAGGCACTTGAAACATTAATTGGTGACAAGAGATTATCAATTAAGGCTAAGTGTTTTCCATTATTTGACAATTCTATTTAGAACACCTTCATATATGTCCATATTTTAGGAAAAGTCTATCCTAATGGTTTCCATACTAGCCTTAAAATGACCCATAATTTTAGCTGGCCCTCCCCACATTCACTCTCTTGTCCCTACCCTTTCCCACTCCCCACTGGATCCTCCTGTTCGACCCCCATACATTTATAACTGTCTCTTCTCTTCCCCATTCCTAGGGAGATTTATCTGTTCCCACTATTCCTTTAATCTATATCTACCCTCTGTGGTTCTGTGGATAATAGTTATCCAATGGTTATCATTGACTTAACAGTCAATACGCACATAGAAGTAATTACAAACCATATTTGTCTTTCTGGGTTTGGGATACTTCACTCAGGATGATTTCTTTCACGTTCCATCCATTTACCTGCAAATTTCATTTTTAACAGCCTAATAATATTCTGTTGCATAAATATTCCACTGTTTTAATCTACTCTTCTTTCGAGAGACATCTAGATTGTCCCCAGTTTCTGAGTCTTATGAATAGAGCAGCAAATAAACATGTTTGAGAAACTGTCCCTGTGCTAGGTTGACGTGTCCTTTGAGTAAGTGCCCAAGAGTAGTACAGCTGGATCTTAACGTAGATCCAGTCCCATTTTCCTGAGGAACAACCACACTGGTTTCCAGAAAGACTCTACACTTGTACTCCCACCAGCAATGGATGAGAGTCCTTTTACTCCACACCCTTGTCAGCATGACTTGCCATTTGTTTTATTGATTTTATTCATTCTGATGGGCATAAGTTAAACTCTCAAAGTTGTTTTGATTAGCATTTCCCTGATGACTGAGGATGTTGAACATGTCTTAAGTTGATTCTCAGCCATCTGAGTTTCCTCTTTTGAGAATTCTGTTTCAATACATGCTCTGTTTTTAATTGGGTTTTTGTTTTCTTGCTATTTAAGTTTTTGAGTTCTTATTATATTTTGGATTTTACTCTTCTAACTCAGAATCCTGCCCAGGAGTTAAAAATTTGTTTCCCATTCTCTTGCCTGTGGTTGTGAATAATGGAATCCTTTTCTGTGCAGATGCTTCCAACTGCAGAGGTCAATTCTTCCTACAAAGTGAATGGATGGACCTTTCTGTCATTCAGTCAGTGGATCACGAGATGCATTTTCTTTGCCAGGTTTGATTAGTTGAGGGGAATTCAGTGATTATTTCTCTCCAGTGTGTGATAACCTTGAATTCAATGTATGTTCAACTTAAAACAAAATCAAAAAGCAAACAAAAATGTCATTGCTTTACAAAAGAATAGAATAATAATATGTTTCAATCACCAACATGGTAGTAAAGATAGAAATTCAAATCAGAATCATCTTGACTTTGTGGAAAACTTTCTGAATTTTCCTGGCAGTTTCTCCTTTGATATAGAATCCCAAGGACCCCATGGAATGATGAACTAGCAACAGCAACCTTGCCCTGGGGCTCTTTTGTCCAGTTCAACCATCTTGTCATTACAAGGTCTCATATGTCCCAATTTCCACTAAATATCCCTTGTTCTTTATCTCTGCACTCTCTCCCAGGCCACTGAAAAATCAGATAATCTTTTCTGAACAAAAATATTAATGTCTTATAATGACTTAATTCATCTTTTTCAATGTTTTCTGATGATGAACTATCAACTTTAGCTTTAAGGAATGAATAAATAATTCAAGTTTGTGGCTGGAATTCCAAGTAGGTTGAATGTTTTCATTGTTTTAGCTTAAACTAGAACATACACAAAGGCTGTTTAGATAAAAATAATATGTCACTCACCAGAAATATTTCATTGGTTCAATAATATTGGTTTAGATTTATATTATCACTGGAAAAATAATGATCTCCAAAATCTATTATTATCAGTTATGAGATAACATGACATACACAGAACATGTTGATCTCTGCTTTCTAGGCATAATTTTATTCCACACTCATAATATTTGTATAGAAAGCCACCTCCATAAAAAAAGTTAAGAAGGGAAATAGACATAAATATGCTCATTAACAAGCTTCAGGCTTCATTACCAATGAGCAATGGGCCCAAGACTCAAACTGTGATATTTACCAAATCATAACTTCCTGAAACTTCTCACAGAAAAGGGGGAAAAGTAAAATAAAAGCTCAGCTCGCCTTTCAGTAACAGCTATTCATGAATGTTCTGCACGTAGCCCTCAGATGATGTCAAGCCCTTTCTTTGTAAGCAATGGAAAATTCAGGGCAACATAAAGCAGTAATTTATGATTGCTATCTTGCTTTTATTTTTTAATGTCATTTTCCTTAATGAGCCAGAAGCTAAGAATCCATTCATACGCTAGCCCAGTGGTATGCGTGTTTCTATTTCCTGAAGGTTAATTGTCTTAAACTAGTTGTAGCTAATAAAAACTAAATGTAATAATTTGGAAATGTACAATTCTTAAGTACTAGATTGCTACTTTGTACAATATCTCAAGCCATCTCACCGCATAGCACTGAGGATATGAATCACTTTTGTATCCAGTTTCCACTCTGCTCATGTGACTATTCCTTAGTCACTCATTGCCACTTAGCATCTTTCTCGAGATGATCAGTATAATTGTTTCAGTATTTAAGGAAACTTTAGGTAGGATCCCAATGCAAGCAACAAGCTTATGACATCCTCACTTCATACTGTAAGAGGTGTCTGAGCCATCACACTTTAATCACAACAAAGGTGAGTACTGTACCTGTTGGAAGAGAAAAAGAGAGGAGGGGACACCATTGTAATTTATATGAGCTACTGTTCATAAAATCTTATCTTATTGTGTTTTAATTTTAATTTAAAATTTGAGTTATGGTTACCGGAGAGATGTCTCAGTAATTAAGAGAAATGTTGCTCTTCACTTCCCAGTACTCATATGACAATTCACAAACATCTACAATTTTAGTTCCAGGGAATCCGACACCGTCTTCTAGTCTCCATAGGCAACAGGAACGGACAAGTTGCACAGACTTACATATAGGTAAATCACCCATAGACATATAAAACAAGCTAAATATTTAAGAATTGAAATTTTAAGGTATGTAAGCTTGCGCACATTTGAGATTCTATAACATATGCATGCCTGTATACATGTGGGGTTCTGTCAAGGATGTGTTCCTGAATATGTGTGGGGTTTTGCAAACTATGTATACCTGAATATGTATGAGGATTGGTAATGTATATAAACCTGAATATATGTGTGTATGACTGTATGAATATGTGTTAAGTATAGTAAAGTATGTATGCCTGTGTGCATGTGGGTTTCTGTACCCTTCCTGCAGTTTTGGGAACCAATAGTGGGACTTAAAATTCATCACTCATAAATGAGAGTGAGGCTTTTGTGTTAACTATTTAACCTTATTCTTGTTTCTTAACAATATTCATGGAAACAATTCAATAGATGATATTCTAGACTCTTTACAAAGTTTTGGAGTTAAAAGCATTTAAATTTTATGTAAATGTCTAAAGATATAGATATTTTGAGGCATATAAACCTCAAAAACATTTCTGCTAAAATATGTGATACCATTTTACAATAAGAGCTTCAAGTTATAAATACTTTTGTTTCATTTTTACCATTCTTTAATTTTAGGTAAGGAGATCTATATAAAATTCTGAAAATTAAGAGAAAAAAACATGACACCTTTTATTTTCAAATACAAGATTATTTCACTTTGATCAGCGTACACTTTAATTTGACATGAATTTTCCAATTGTATGTTCTATTATCAATATCTGAAAATATTTTAAATCTGCCTGTGGTTGAGATTGAGTTTAAGTAGCTATCCTTTGTTCTAGGAGTCAGTCATGAAATATTGTCTAATTGAAAAAACATTAACAAACTATATAATTTGCATCTATAATTTTCATATATATGACACTTTGATCTTATATTTAAGATAATATTCCAGTATTGCCAGGGCCTTGTTTTAATTTAAGGTATATTGCAACATAAAATGGATAACTTTTAATTTTTTGTGAACATCATCTATGTATTATAAATATTAGTAGGGTTTGCTTGCTTATACTACCATCAAATAAATGGTGAGTCTTATTTTATAGATTAAATGAAACTTTTAAGTGGATGGTTACAAAATTTTATGGACAATCCTAGAAGCTTGAAATATACTTATTTATACTTTATCATTAAGGCTAAGAAACAAACATTAGCAGTTATTACTGAAAATGATACTAGATGAATTTTTAAAAGTCATGTTAAAATACCATTACAAACTGTATTTACTCAGACTCTGCCATGCTTTATAAAATGTCCTTTGCTTGTGCTCTTATAGATTGGAGGACTGTGAAGCTGTGTCAGTATTTTAAACTATAACTTTACACATTAATATGATTATTATTCCTTTTTTAGATTCATAATCTGATAAGATGCTTTGTTCCTTGTTTATTTTTTAACAGAAAAAAGCAAGGTCAGTGTCATATTGAATTTATTATATATAAAAATTTAGATGTTCCTTTTGTGTTACTTTTTTTTTTGAAACTCCTGATTGTAGGAATAGCATTGCGGCTACTTTATGGAAAATCACTGGAAATGGTCAACAAGGAGTGATTCAATTGCTTTGAAAGGAAACTAAAGATTATCCTTCAAATTCTACCTCTTGCCATTTTGTAGACCCTATAAAATGAAACTGTATGCATCATGAGACAAACACTATTAAGATTTCAAAATTGTAATAGCAGAGATAAAGTGTTTCAGATAGTGAAAGTAGCACATTAAAATTTGCAACCCTGTTTGTTTGGGTTTCTGTCTGTATTTTTAAGGTGTATTGCAAGGAAATAGGAAAGTTAATTCCGGATTTGTCCATAACTCTGGGAATTATTAAGCAGATTACAAACTCATCACAAGCATTGCTCATATTTATTGCTTTTGCATCAGAGCTTGGAAAGACATTGTAAAATTCAGGAATACATGAGGTTCAATGGGTAGAATAATTACAGAGGGATTTGAAAACTTAATAAAGAGCACAGAAAAGTTCTCTTGGAATTGTCTTTTAACTTTAGATTTTTTTGAGTCATATACACCTGAGACAAAGGGAGAGAACAAATTCACAAGTCTTTGATTACCTCCTTGAAGACCTAAATAAAATACATGCACGTCTTCAGTACTTATAAATAAAAAGGTAAGATTATTTTTCCATAAAGACTCAATTATACATTCTCAGAATTATAGTGGAACTAAGAAAAGATGGCAGTAATATAAAATGCCTCTGTCATAGATAAGATCACTTTTGTATGTGTATGTGTTTGTGTATGTATGCTTGTGAGTGTGTTTGTGAGTATGTATGTGTTTGTGTTTGGGTGTGAGTAAATGTCTGTTTATGACTATGAGTATGTGTGTGTCTGTGTGTGTGAGAGAGAGAACATGTGTGTACCTGTGAATGACCGTCTTTGTGTATGCCTATGTGTATGTGTGTGTTTGTGTGAATGTGTGTGTGTCTGTGACAGAGAGAAAGTGTGTGTGTATGTGTGTGTGTATGTGTGTATGTGTGAGAGATGGAGGGGAGAGGAAGGGAAGGAGAGATGGAGGGAGGGAGGGAGAGAGGGAGTTCTTGTGTTTTTATGTGGAAGAATGGGGTTGAGGCCAGTGTTTTCCGTTTTCTGTTTTGAAGTGGTGTTTCATTAAAATGGGAGTTCATATATTGGCCAGCCTGACAGGCCAGTGAGCTCCAGGATCCTCTGTCTGCTCTCCTCGTAAAGGACATGGGTACTCCAATAGTACTGCTAGGCCTGGCGTGTTTTCATGGTGTGGGGCATTTGAATTCCGGTTCCACTTATTTTGCAATAAGCACATTACCAAATGAATTTTCTTCGTCTTCCTAGTTCTGTTAGATTAAGTTCTTAATTTATTCCTTCTTCCTTCGCAGATATTGGGTTCATTCCTTTTTACACTCATTTTCCCATATATTATGACAAAATAAAACAAATGCACACATTACTAATACATTCACAACAAAGACACCATATCTCAGCGTGTGATGGTATAGCTCTGTAGAAGCACCTGGGGAGCTGAATCTAAAAGATTGCTGGTTGAAGGCCAAACTGTACCATACATGGATATCCTGCTTCAAAAATACCCAGACCTGCAGGTCTGTCATTCTCGTTTTCCCCATGTTCCATATCAAGAATATGTGTTTTCTTCAGTAATAAGATGCAACTTTCAAGTTCTAGGATGCAACTGAGGCATGGCAATACCACGTATTGTTTAGGGGAGTCTCTTAGGTACCCTGACATAAACTCAAAGGGAATTTTCAAGTGACATCTAAGAACCGGGCACACACACACACACACACACACTTTATATTTATATATGCATACACACATACATATATATGTGTGTGTGAATATAGATATACTTCTTTATGGCTTTTTAAAATATCCTTACTGTAAGGACCAATCTTCATACTATAGGAAGATGCTATGCCAGATGCCGAGGAAAAAAAGCCATCAATAGCCCTCCAAAGCTATAAACCCTAGAAGCCACCACTACCATGACTGACCAGGAAGGTATCCTTACTGGGGTCATACTGGCATCTCTTTTAGTCAAGGTTTTTTTTATCAGTTAATGGAAGGCATATATTGCCATATGCATCTCTCTCTGAACTTAAAAGTAATCAGCGTGCATTATCAATGAAAAATCTATATATTAATATTTCACCTGTGTTTTATTTGTAGGAAATGTTACATTGGGCAAAATGATCAGGGATTGAACATATATTTTCTAAAATAAAATCAGTGGAGTGGTAACATTCAAGTAGTGGTAGGGCGATGCTAGAGTTCAGCAGTAGTTTTCTTAATTAGTATACACGCACTCTGGGTTCAACCCTTAGCAATGTAAAAACTTATAGTCATTTAGAATTACATAATAATCACTACTCTTTTAAATATGCACAGGGAAAGAAGAAAACTAAGTTTGGGACACAATGATAACACAGTGAATGCAGTTTTTAAAAAGGAACAGTATTGCAGTTATTTGATCAATACTGGATGTGAAGCCATCATTCAAAGTTCACAACAAAGAACACATATAAACAAAGGGGGGAATAACATATGTGTGTGTGTGTATGTGTGTGTATAAATATGAAATCACAGTGCACTTAATTCATATGTATAAATATAAAACTCATAGCACTTAATTCTTTTAAGATGAAATGTATTTTTAGTTACATGTGTATGCTTCTTTATCTTCTGCGTGAATGCAAGTATCTTCTAAGGACAGGAGAGGACACTGAATCTCGTAGAACCGCAGTTACAGGTGGTTCTGAGCTGCCTGACATGCCTGCTCAAAGCTAAAATCAGGTCACCTGAGCCGCAGGTATTCCTTATACCTTTAGCATCTCTCCACTCATTACAGTTAAAAAAATGATTTACTATATTCAGTTTCCTATTGAAAATTGTCTAATTGTCCCACAATTCCTATTTTATCAGCTGAATACTTTTTTTATTTTTTTTTATACATTGTTTTGTTTTATATTTTCCATTCAAAAACATAATTAAAGAAATAAAATTTTTACCTTTCTTCCCCTTCTCCCAGTCCCCTCCCACTACCTCCCCACCCCTCCTCCCTCCCCCTTCTTCTTTGAAAGAGGGCATGGTGCCCTGCCCTGTTGGAAGTCCAAGGCCCGCCCCCATCCCTCCCGGCCTAGGAAGGAGTGCATTCAAAAAGACTCGGTTCTCAAAAAGATAATACATGCAGAAGAGATAGGTCCTGGTGTCATTGTTGATGGGTTCTCCATCTGCCAACTTTCGCCGCCACATTCAGAGAGTCTGGTTTGATC